>WNWK01011073.1:47500-66539 GCA_009830355.1 Cherax destructor | reverse complement strand
TGCTAGGTGACCTAACTCATTAGTCAAACTCTGAATAGCGGACGCTGGTAACACGAAGCGAGAATACTGGTTTTTATGCCCTTCTGGTTGCCGGAAAGTGACCCCTAAGACACAAAAAAATGTGGGAAACCCCTTTTTGGCCCCAAACGGGTGAAAAAGAGGCACAAACCCAAAAACCCTTTTAAATAAAAGAATACATGGCAACTAATGTGATTTTTTTATTGGGGAAAAGCCTTCCCCGGGGGAGCTTTGTTAAGCCGTTACAAAACAGGGGAATGGGAGGACAATGTGGAAAAAAATGTAAGGGGAAAAAGCATAAGCACTGCAGAACCCCTAACTGGCCATTTTTGAGGTAGTAGTAAAAATAAGAAAGATTAGTAAAAGGGGGTAGAAGAAGAAGTAGAGCAGTTTTTAGTAGCAAAAAGTGTTTAAACCAGAAAGAGAGAGCAAGAGAGGGGAGCAGAAAGAGAGCAGCAGAGGGGAAGCAGCAGAGGGGGAGAGCAGCAGACAGCAGCAGCAGCAGTGGGCAAAACAGCAAGAGGGGGAGCGGGGGCAGCCAAGCCCCCAACAGCAAAAACAGCAGCAGGGGGCAGCAGCAAAAAGGTTGGGGGGGAAAAGCAGGGGGCAGCAGCCAGCAGCAGCAAAAAGCCACAGCAGAAAGCAGCAGCAGCAGCAGCAGCAGCAGCAGCTGTTGTTGCCAGCAGCAGCAGCAGACATGGGAAAACAGCAGCAGCAGCAGCAGGGAAACAGCAGCAGCGGGCAGCAGCCCCCAGAGCGGGCGGCCCAAAACAGGGGCAGCGGCACCCCCCGTTCTTAACAGCAGCAGCAGCAGCAGCAGCAGCAGCAGAAAACACAACAGCAGCAGCAGCAGAGGCAAAAACAAAGAAAAGAAGGGCAGCAAAAACAGAATGGCAGCAGAACCGGCAACATTGAAAGGGCAGAGCAGAGCAGCAGCAGCAGCATTACCAGCAGCAAGCAGGGAAGAGCAGCATGGCAGAAAAAAGAATGCAGCAGCAGCAGCAGCAGCGAAGCAGAGCAGCAGCCAACAGCAGCAGCAGCAGCACCAGCAGCAGCGGGCTCAACCACAGGAAAAGCAGCAGGCAGAGCAGCAGCAGGTTACAGAGCAAGCAGCAGCAGCACACCCAAGAGCAGAAAGGCCCCAGCAGAAACAGCACCAAGAAGCAGCAGAGCAGCAGCAACAGGCCCACAGAGCAGAACAACAGCAGCGGGCACCACAGCAGCAGCAGCAGCAAAGCAGAACAGCATAGCAGAAAAAACCCAAGCGGAAAGGGGTTTTTGGTAGAAACAGCAAAGAGAAAAAAAGAGCACAAAAGCAGAGGGCAGCAGCCCCAAAGCAGAAAGCAGCAAAAACAGCAGCAGCAGCAGCAGCAAAAACAGCAGCAGCACCCAGCAGAAAAGCAGCAGCAGCAGCAGCAGCAGAGCAGCAGCAGCAGCAGAAAGCAGAGCACCAGGGCGGCAGCAGCACCGCAGCAGCAGTAGCAGACAACAGCAGCAGCAGCACTTTCAGCAAAGACCAGCAGCAACCAAGGGCAGCAGCAGGAGCAGCAGAAAACCAGAGCAAAGCAGGAAGCACAGCAGCAGCAAGCAGCAACAGCAGCAGCAGCAGCGGAGCAAGGGGATTTGCAGCAGCAGCAGCCGCAGCAGCAGCTGCGCAGCAGAGCAGCAGAAAGCAGCAGCAGCAGCAGCCCAGAAAGGCCTAGCAGAGCAGAAACCCAGCAGCAGAAAGGGCCAAGCATTTTTCGCCAACCAGCAGCAGCAGCAAAGCAGCAGCAGCAGCAGCAGCAGCAGCAGCAGCAAAGCAGCAACAGCAGCTGCTGCTGGCAGCAGCAGAGAACAGCAGCAGCAGCGGGTTACAGCAGCAGGCATGTTCCAGCAGCAGAAATTTTGGCAGGCAGCAGCAGCAGCAGCAATAGCAGCAGCGGAGCAAAAAGAGAGCAGAAAGGGTTTGGCGGGAAGAAGGGAGCAGCAGCAGCAGCAGCAGCAGCAACAGCACACAGGGTGCACGGGAAGGTTGGGCAGCAAACAGCGCCCCAAGAGAAAAGAGCAGAGAAAGCAGCAGCAGCAAACAGCAGCAGCAGCAGCAGCGGGCAGCGGGCAGCAGCGGGCAGAGCAGCAGCGGGAGCGGGTTTGAAGGCAGCAGTGGGGTTGCTGGGCAGCAGCAGCAGAGCAGCAGGGCAGAAGGCGCAGCATTTTGCCAGAAAGGCAGCAGCGGAGGTGGCAGAACGGGAAAACCCCTTTGAAAAACGATGGCAGTGTTGATTGTTTTGGAGGATAACTCTTGCAATTACCTTATTCCGTTTATTAGCGACTGAAATGGCAATTAAAGATGATTCAAGGAATTTTGTTCTCATGCTTTTCACCTCACATTGTTACCTATACATATTCTTTGTCACAACGTTACGCTCTCCTGAAGAGTGTAACGTTGTGACCATAAAATGTGACACTGGTTGCACACATTTTCTCTCAACTTAACTTATTGTTAGTAATTCTACCAACATTGTTGCAAGATTCCCTTGCATGCAGGAAAATAAAACTTGTCATCTCTTTCACTCTTAATTTTCTTCAGGAGACCGAAGGAAATTGGTGTAGAATGGCCTCATAAAAAAGGGCCTAGAGGCTAGAAGTCTAGGCAAGAATTAATTCAATTTAAGGCTTTATTTTAAAAAAATTCTCATCTTTAGCACCTAGCTAGAGGTGTTTGTTCGGGATAAGTCATAAATTTCTCATTTGAATAGTAAAAGCTAATCAATCATCAGTGAGTATTACATTTTTCTTCCAATAAAATATTCATAGTATTATTTTTTTCTGCAAAATTAGAATTTCATACATGAAATAGTGAACTGCCCATCTGCCTTTTGAGTAGTGAGCATTTTGGTATTTGCCTGAAGAAGTATTTGTGCATTGTTATGGTACCTCTCTTGAAGCCAGAACATATAGGAGGAAACAAACCATACAACGGGTGGGGTTCAACATCAGGGTATGGATGTTCCATGTGTCTTTTTCGAGTCTAGAGGAATAAAAGCTGAGAATGTCTGAGTCACTGGTGCGGGCTAGGAAGAAACACCACATGTAAACAGATTACCTAGCATTTTGAGGAATCAGTAGGTGAGTAGTTTAAGGCATCACATGGGAAGCTAAGCCACACTCGTTAATAGCCTCTAAACGTGGGTTTGATTCCTGCTGACCATGATCTTTCTCCTTTTATACTTCTGCTTGTTTCTGCATGGTGTGTTGGTACATATATTCTCCAAATAGGTTACTAAAAATAAAAAAGAAAACCTTTAGGTTGGGATATTTGAATGCGCGTATGGTGCAGATAAGAAAGAGTGGTTGTCGATGTTATGAATGGAAAGAAGCTGGATGTCCTGGCTCTAAGTGAATAAAAGCTGAAGGAAGTAGGAGAATTTCAGTGGGAAGGAATAAATTGGATTAGGTCAGGGGTTTCTAATAGAGAAGGAAGGAGTAGCAAAATGTTAAGGGATCAATTATGGCAAGAATATAAATGTACGTATAATATAAATGTATTAATTCAAGAATTATGTGGAGTAAAATAAGGGTTGGGTTGAATGTGAAAAGTGGGTTATAGTAAGTGTTTATATACCTGGAGAAGAGAGAAGTGTAGAGGAGAGAGAGATTTTGGAGATGTTGAGTGAGTTTTTGGAGAGTTTTGGACCAATTGAGAGAGTACTTGTGGTGGGGACCTAAATGTTAAAGTGGGTAAAACTGTTGTGGAGGGAGTAGTAGGTACGTTTGGGGTGCCAGAGGTAAATGAAAATGGGGCCTTTAATTGAACTATTTATAGAAAGTAATACATATTTTAAGAAAAAAGAGGACAAATAAATTTACAAGATATGATGTGCGTAATGAAAGAAGTTTGTTAGATTATGTATTGGTGGATAAAAGGCTGATGGGTAGGCTTCAGGATGTGCATGTTTGTAGAGGAGCAACAGATCATTATTTAGTTGTAGTTACAGTTAGAGTAAGAGGTAGATGGGGGAAAAGGTAAATAGCAACAGCAAGTAAGAGAGAGATAAAAGTTTATAAACTAAGGGAGGAGGACGTTAGGGTAAGATATAAGCAGCTATTGGGAGAATGGTGGGCTACTGAGAGTATAGTTAGTGTGGGGGTTGAAGAAGGGTGGGATAGTTTTAAAAATTCAGAGTTAGAATGTGGAACAGAAGGTTGTGGATATAGGAGGGTGGGTGTGGGAGGAAAGAGGAGTGATTGGTGGAATGATGAGATAAAGGGTGTGATGAGGGAGAAAACGTTCGCTTATGAGAGGTTTTTACAAAGCATAAATGATATAAGAAGGGCAGAGTACATGGAGAGTAAGAGAGGTGAAGAGACTGGTAATAGAATGCAAAAGGAGAGCAAATGATAAAGGTGGTGAGGTGCTGTCAACAAATTTTGCTGAGAATAAGAAAAAGTTTTGGAGTGAGAATAAAAGGTTGAGAAAGACTATGGAACAAATTGATTTGTCAATTAAAAACAGAATAGGGAAGTTAGTAGATGGGGAGTTGGAGGTATTTTGAAGATGGCGGGAATATTTTGAGGAACTGTTAAACGTTGATGAAGAAAGAGTGGTAGTAATAACTTGCATTGACCAGGGAGGTATAATATCTTTTAGGAGTGAAGAAGAGACGTATGTGAGTGTGGGGGAGGTGCATGATTCAATGGGAAGAATGAAAGGGGGTAAAGCAGTTGGAAATGACGGGATAATGACAGAAATGTTAAAAGCAGGTTGGAGTATAGTTTTGAAGTGGTTGGTACTTTTGGTCAATAAATGTATGAAAGAGAGGGAAGGTACCTAGGGACTGGCAGAGAGCGTGTATAGTTAGTTCCTTTATATAAAGGGAAGTGGGACAAAAGAGTGTAAAAATTATAGGGGAATACGTCTACTGTGAATACCAGGTAAAGTGTATGGTAAGGTTATTATTGAAAGAATTAAAGGTAAGATAGAGAGCAGGATCGCAGCTGAACAAGGGGGCTTTCGAAGGGTTAGGGGATGTGTAGACCAAGTGTTTACATTGAAGCACAAAAGTGAACAGTATTTAGATAAAGGTAGGAAAATTTTCGTTGCTTTTATAGATTTAGGAAAGGCATATGAAAGGGTGGATAGGGGAGCAATGTGGCAGATGTTGCAAGTGTATGGAATAGGTAGTAAGTTACTAAATGCTGTAAAGAGTTTTTTTTTTTTTTGAGGAAAACGAGGCTCAAGTTAGGATGTATAGAAGAAAGAGCGAAATTACTTTCCAGTATAAGTAGGCCTTAGACAGGGAAGAGGGAAGAGGGGTGGGATTAAATTATGTGGAATCAAATACAAAATGGGAGTTGACACAGATACTTTTTGCTTATGATACTGTGCTTCTGGTTGATTCTGAAGAGAAGTTGCAAAGGTTAGTTGACGAGTTTGGGAGGGTGTGTAGAGGATGAAAGTTGAAAGGGAGCATAGATAACAGTAAGGTGATGAGAGTATCAATCGAGTTAGGTAAAGAAAAAAATGAATATCAGATTGGAGGGAGGGAGTATAGAAGTGAATGTGTTCAGATATTTGGGAGTAGACTTGTCGGCAGATGTGGTTATGAATGGCGAGGTAAACCACAGAACTGATGAAGGGAAAAAGGTAGGTGGTGCATTGAAGTATCTGTGGAGACAAAGAACGTTATCCATGGAGGCAAAGAAGGGAATGTATGGGCGTGAAGCATGGGCTGTAATGTTACAGCGAGAAGGAGGCTGGAAGCAGTGGCGATATCATGTTTAGGGCAATGTGTGGCGTAAATATTATTCAGAGAATTCGTAGTGTGGAAATCAGGATGAGTGGAGTTACTAAAGGTATTATTCAGAGGGTTGAAGAGGGGTTGTTGAGGTGGTTTGGTTATTTAGAGATTATGGAACAAAATAGAATGACTGGAAGATGTATAAATCTGTAGTGGAGAAGAGGAGAGGTAGGGGTCGTCCTAGGAAAGAATGGAGGGAGAGGGTAAAATATGTTTATGTGTGCAATGGGCTTGGACATACAGCAGGCATGTATAAGCATGTTAGATAGGAGTGAAAGTTAAAGAATTATTAAAGTGCTTGCATCTTAAAAGAGGGGTTTGGGATATTTGCTGTTTAGAGTTATGTCTAAACTGTCGTATCTGTGCTCTTCTGCAAAGACAGTGATAGTGTGAATGATGGTAAAAGTGTTTTTTTTTGGTGGGTCACCCTGCCTCGGTGGGAGAGGTTTTGTTTTCCTGGGGTTGGGATGCAGGATATTATTAGCCATCTTGAGAGCATCATGGATGATGAGTTCAGTCCTATTATCTGGCTCACTGCTAGAGGCAATCATGAAGGCAAGTGTACTATAGAAGTGAGGGTATAGGTCAGCGATGGACATAATTAGGAAGAAGGCAGGGTGACCTGTGATATGTGACATTTTGCCGAAGAGGGAAATTAGAAGTGAATGGTTCTTTAGGGCAACTGGTGTTAAATTCTGGCCGGACAAACACTAAATATATTTCAGTACCATTTCTTGACAACTGAGACCACTTCTGCAGAAATGACATGTGTAGAAGGGATGGGGATCGTTTATTTAGGGCTGGTATGGAGGCATTAACTAGCTCAGTGGAGGAAACATTTAGGGATTTAAACAAAAAATAGAGGTATGAGTGTTTGTTTGTTTGGAAAGAAATGTGGTACTGTAGAATTGGGGCAGTGTGAATTATTAGAGTTGCATTATTATGGATTTTAGGGATGCCAGTTGTGGAAGGAATGTGGTGGGATTATTGGCTAAAATTGATCATGGCAATTTAGTAGCTTTAGTGATAGTGGATAGTGGAAATAGTCACAGCAGGAGAAACATGATGGATGAGTTGGGATTAGTTGCAAATGCAAGAATTTTTTTTAATTCCCATTTGCCAATTCTCCATATACTGTCAACGTGACACAAGGCCTTCAACCCTTATTCCCTTACTGTCAAGTGAAGGTAAAAGAGGGTTAGCAACTTTTACCAACCATCTTAAGTGGCAAGTTTCACACCAATAGTATCATGTGTCATGTTTATAGTTGCCTAACATTTTGAGCTTGTAATATTAGAAATAAGACCAAACCATACCACGCAATCGTGTCATTACGATTTCGTGAGTCAAATAAGACCAATTGGTCATTGATGAGTTTTATACATGCCATAGCGACTGAGGTCGTGACATGTTGAAAGTGCTTAATTAGCTCTCTTTAATCCCAGTTATTAGCAACATTGCCCCAAAATATCGCCAACATTTAGGCTGAGCTGTGGATTTTTAAGTCCTGGAGGCAACAGTCCGGTTTTGCGCCGAACAAGACACATATGTGTCTGCGGTGACCTGGGTACCAGAGAACCAAATTAATATGTTCTCCGGCGCCTCTGATTTGATGCGTGCTTCAGTCAGTGACGTGTGTGAGGGAATACTGAGACTTAAGTGTTATTAGTGGACTTTCTGGACTTAAGCCGAGATCCACATTCTGGACCACTGCTCAACATTTAGCAGGACATCTTTCTCTGATCTCTCCACGAGTACAAGACTACCAAACCCTCAGGTAAAATTAATACACCTGAGGGGTCAGGTAAATGCTCTCTCCTTACCTTGTTTATTTAGAAGATTGCAATCCATAATCTTGTGGAAGGTAAATAGTGACCTGATTTATATACGGTTGGTATAAGACAAGTGAGCTGAATAATCTCTTGAGCTGGTCAAGTGTCATTTTCCACACGTTATGTATCTACCCTCAAGCCAGCCCAGTCTTCACCAAACGACCATTTATGCTGGAACATTCAGCCAGGTAATGAACCAGGAGGCAGGTGTCAATAAGGACATCAAACAAGGACAACTAGGTGTAATAATGATGGCCACTTGTGGAGGAGGTGCTCATCATCTCCTTGATAGAGCACATGGAGAGGCTGGCGGCCTCTACGTGAATAGGCTGACACTAATTACCAGTCAAGTATAAACACACAAAGTTCTCCACAGCTTGTGAAGGCAACGTTGATGCATTCGTAGTAACTGAAGGATGATTTAAGTTGATGAGTTGAGACGTGCCTACTGAATGCTACATTCAGGGAGTTAAATTATTCTACATTAATAGAAATACCATGGAGTGAGGAGGCCGTATATGTCCAAGAAAACTTCAATTGCTGCTTAAAATCGGTATAATGACTAAAGGAAAACAGTCTGTCTTAACAGAATTTTTAGAGGGACATGGAAAATTTATTATAGGTGTGACAAACCATCCCTCAAACTTGGACACATACCAAGGAAAGACTAATTTACTAGGAGATTTTCAAGGCTTCAAGGCTCGATAGCAGTTTTTCAGAGACATTTTTACTTAATTGAAATCGAATAGAATTTCTTGTCTGGAAATCTCTAGTCAAATGATTCCCTCGAGGTACTCCGTTATGTGACATAACTAACGAAGGAAAATATTCTGCTTGATTTAGTTTAAAAAATGATTATCTGGAACTAAGAGTGATGGACATATTACATCAAACTACCTCGGCATTTCGTCTACTTCATCTCCTGCCAAACTGACGTTTCCAGACGTGTAATAAAGTCTGCAGCGTGGGCGAAACGTTTCGTCAATACAGGTTCCTTGTGCTGCATATATATTTTATCCTTTATCTTTTAATTACTTTTGTCAGTTATGATTCCATCCGTAAAAGAATATTTCCCTGTGCCATTTGCTGCCACTCTTTATTTTAAGTCGTTTTTAAGCCATTCCGAAATCCATAAAACATTGCATTCTTCATCATGAGCAACTCCTTGTGGAGTCGTGATGTGACTCATTAATCAAACTAAGGTTTGAAGTCGATCAGAAGAGACATTCACTAGTAATTACACGGGATACAATTTACTTAATAAAATTGGCATAATGAAATTTACACAGCTTAAAATTCAGTGACTAGTTTTTTTTTTTTAATGAAAATCACCAATAGTATAATCTGAAGCTATTCAGAAAAGTCATTAAGTCTTTAAAGTATTAAGCCTAAATTTCAAATTTGCACCGACTGAGACAAAACTTATAGATTATTATCCTACTTACAGAATTTATCTTCAATAACATCTTGAAGCCAATCAGGGAAATTCATTAGTTATTCATTAAAAATTAATATCACTATTTATTCAATAAAATTGGCAAATTGGAGCTTATACCATCCAAAGTGAGCCTTGTGTTACAGAAACCACGATTGTCGTGAAAATTTGAAGGTGATCATACGAGTCGTTCTCTAGTTATGGCACAGATTACAACGATTCTAAGGTTTCTTTCAATAATTTACGGCATCGACAAATTTGCCTTCCCTCAAACAAAACTTTATAGGTATTATCCTGGCTTTAAGATGCATTAGATATTAAATATTGCAGCTGTTTACAAGAGCTACACTGAAATTTACCTAACGTGGTTTAAC
Source organism: Cherax destructor (assembly GCA_009830355.1). Lineage (NCBI taxonomy): Eukaryota > Metazoa > Arthropoda > Malacostraca > Decapoda > Parastacidae > Cherax > Cherax destructor. The sequence goes on along the minus strand of WNWK01011073.1, from coordinate 57,100 downwards.
GTGAATTAAAATTTCACACTATTTTACTCCTTAAATGATCACACTTGAATTTCACTCATCAACGTTGTAAAATTTAGGAGGCATTTTTTTTAAACATTTGATGCTACGCCACTGAGGGTTTTGTGGGTTATCTGAGCCATTCCAGGATAATGGAAATGGGTTCAACAACTTTGGTCTTAGGGCACGTGAACATGGCAGTTGTTCCAAGAATCTGGTCTTGGTTACCGTACACGAGCAATGATAAATTCACTTTGATTAGATGAGATGTTCTCAAGTTAGGAGCGAAATATCGAGAAGTTGGAGGTGGGAAAAAACAATAAAAAAAAAAACAATTCAGACAGCTTCTTGAAGGTCCCTCTTCTGGGGTACTTGTTAATCTTCTGGGGTACTTGTTAATCTTCTGGGGTACTTGTTAATCTTCTGGGGTACTTGTTAATCTTTTGGGGTACTTGTTAATCTTCTGGGGTACTTGTTAATCTTCTGGGGTACTTATTAATCTTCTGGGGTACTTGTTAATCTTCTGGAGTACTTGTTAATCTTCTGGGGTACTTGTTAATCTTCTGGTATACTTGTTAATCTTCTGGGGTACTTGTTAATCTTCTGGGGTACTTGTTATTCTTCTGGGGTACTTGTTAATCTTCTGGGGTACTTGTTAATCTTCTGGGGTACTTGTTAATCTTCTGGGGTACTTGTTAATCTTCTGGGAAACTTGTTAATCTTCTGGGGTACTTGTTAATCTTCTGGTATACTTGTTAATCTTCTGGGGTACTTGTTAATCTTCTGGGGTACTTGTTAATCTCCTGGGGTACTTATTAATCTTCTAGGGTACTTATTAACCTTCTGGGGTACTTATTAATCTTCTGGGGTACTTATTAATCTTCTGGGGTACTTATTAATCTTCTGGGGTACTTATTAATCTTCTGGGGTACTTATTAATCTTCTGGGGTACTTATTAATCTTCTGGGGTACTTGTTAATCTTCTGGGGTGCTTATTAATCTTCTGGGGTACTTGTTAATCTTCTGGGGTACTTGTTAATCTTCTGGGGTACTTGTTAATCTTCTGGGTACTTGTTAACTTCTGACTATTAATCTTCTGGGGTACTTTTAATCTTCTGGGGTACTTATTAATCTTCTGGGGTACTTATTAATCTTCTGGGGTACTTATTAATCTTCTGGGGTACTTATTAATCTTCTGGGGTACTTGTTAATCTTCTGGATACTTGTTAATCTTCTGGGGTACTTGTTAATCTTCTGGGGTACTTGTTAATTTTTCTGGGGTACTTGTTAATCTTCTGGGGTACTTGTTAATCTTCTGGGGTACTTGTTAATCTTCTGGGGTACTTGTTAATCTTCTGGGGTAAATTGTTAATCTTCTGGGGTACTTAATTTCGAAATTCTTTTAATCTTCTGGGGTACTTGTTAATCTTCTGGGGTACTTGTTAATCTTCTGGGGTACTTGTTAATCTTCTGGGGTACTTATTAATCTTCTGGGGTACTTGTTAATCTTCTGGGGTACTTGTTAATCTCTGGGGTACTTATTAATCTTCTGGGGTACTTATTAATCTTCTGGGGTACTTATTAATCTTCTGGGGTACTTATTAATCTTCTGGGGTACTTGTTAATCTTCTGGGGTACTTATTAATCTTCTGGGGTACTTGTTAATCTTCTGGGGTACTTGTTAATCTTCTGGGGTACTTGTTAATCTTCTGGGGTACTTATTAATCTTCTGGGGTACTTGTTAATCTTCTGGGGTACTTATTAATCTTCTGGGGTACTTGTTAATCTTCTGGTATACTTGTTAATCTTCTGGGGTACTTGTTAATCTTCTGGGGTACTTGTTATTCTTCTGGGGTACTTGTTAATCTTCTGGGGTACTTGTTAATCTTCTGGGGTACTTGTTAATCTTCTGGGGTACTTGTTAATCTTCTGGTATACTTGTTAATCTTCTGGGGTACTTGTTAATCTTCTGGGGTACTTGTTATTCTTCTGGGGTACTTGTTAATCTTCTGGGGTACTTGTTAATCTTCTGGGGTACTTATTAATCTTTTGGGGTACTTGTTAATCTTCTGGGGTACTTGTTAATCTCCTGGGGTACTTATTAATCTTCTAGGGTACTTATTAACCTTCTGGGGTACTTATTAATCTTCTGGGGTACTTATTAATCTTCTGGGGTACTTATTAATCTTCTGGGGTACTTATTAATCTTCTGGGGTACTTATTAATCTTCTGGGGTACTTATTAATCTTCTGGGGTACTTGTTAATCTTCTGGGGTGCTTATTAATCTTCTGGGGTACTTGTTAATCTTCTGGGGTACTTGTTAATATTCTGAAGTACTTGTTAATCTTCTGGGGTACTTGTTAATCTTCTGGGGTACTTGTTAATCTTCTGGGGTACTTGTTAATCTTCTGGGGTACTTGTTAATCTTCTGGGGTGCTTATTAATCTTCTGGGGTACTTATTAACCTTCTGGGGTACTTATTAATCTTCTGGGGTACTTGTTAATCTTCTGGGGTATATATTAATCTTCTGGGGTACTTGTTAATCTTCTGGGGTACTTGTTAATCTTCTGGGGTACTTGTTAATCTTCTGGGGTACTTGTTAATCTTCTGGGGTGCTTATTAATCTTCTGGGGTACTTATTAACCTTCTGGGGTACTTATTAATCTTCTGGGGTACTTGTTAATCTTCTGGTATACTTGTTAATCTTCTGGGGTACTTGTTAATCTTCTGGGGTACTTGTTAATCTTCTGGGGTACTTGTTAATCTTCTGGGGTACTCATTAATCTTCTGAGGTACTTATTAATCTTCTGGGGTACTTATTAATCTTCTGGGGTACTTGTTAATCTTCTGGGGTACTTGTTAATCTTCTGGGGTACTTGTTAAAGACTGATCACATATCTTTCTCATTGTTAGTAAACTGTCCAGAGTAATTTTTAAATGGACTTAACTTTTGTGTAACCCTTGCAGCGTATACCTGAAAAAACTTTCGGAGTTGTCTTTGATTTCTTTGCAACCTTAGTTTCATAGTCACAGTTAGTTGTTTTTACATATTTTTTCACCTCTCTTAATATGACCATATTGGTTCTTGAAATGACCGTCACCTTACTGATACGTCTATAAATACCTTTTACTTCCTAAAGCTATCTGTCGCCTCTTCATTCATTTCGGATCATATGTATTCGACCATTTTTCCCTGTTTTAATATATGCACTTTGGGCAGCGTGTACAGTATTTAGAAAACTATTGTATTTATATATCTTTTCGTTACCCCAGCCAGTACATGACTGGTGTTCTCTAAGCTTAGTGTAATCTGTAGAACGAAAATCTGAGACACTTACTGTATTATCATCATTTACATAATTCAGTTCAATGTTAAATGTAAACGATATGTGATTGCTCGCTCTAAAGTATTCCATAGTCTCTTTGTCAAAATAAACTCAATCATTTTAGTTTCTTTCTTTGGTTCAGTGACAAACTGTTTTTAAAACGGTCCTGTATTACCTCCGTAAAGTCATTGTACTATGGAGTCCCAGTCAAAGAATTTTAGTCAGTTTCCTTAATGTTTCAATCCCTCTAGAATTAATGCGCTATCTGGCCTCGAAGTCTTAACTATTTCCTAATGAAGATGTGTTCTTTGCTCCCTATCCAAGATCGTAGGTCAGTGTATCACACTTAAAATCAGTTTTTCTTGTCTCTCTATAAATTTTACCCAGGTTGTCCTGCCTGCCTGCCTGCCTTCCCCTTCCTAGGGTGGTGGGGGCAGTAGGTTGTCCTGCCTGCCTGCCCTCCTACTAGGGTGGTGAGTACAATTGGTTGTCCTGCCTGCCTGCCCTCCTACTAGGGTGGTGAGTACAATTGGTTGTCCTGCCTGCCTGCCCTCCTACTAGGGTGGTGAGTACAATTGGTTGTCCTGCCTGCCTGCCCTCCTACTAGGGTGGTGAGTACAATTGGTTGTCCTGCCTGCCTGCCCTCCTACTAGGGTGGTGAGTACAATTGGTTGTCCTGCCTGCCTGCCCTCCTACTAGGGTGGTGAGTACAATTGGTTGTCCTGCCTGCCTGCCCTCCTACTAGGGTGGTGAGTACAATTGGTTGTCCTGCCTGCCTGCCCTCCTACTAGAGTGGTGAGTACAATTGGTTGTCCTGCCTGCCTGCCCTCCTACTAGGTGGTGAGTACAATTGGTTGCCCTGCCTGCCTGCCCTCCTACTAGGGTGGTGAGTACAATTGGTTGTCCTGCCTGCCTGCCCTCCTACAAGGGTGGTGAGTACAATTGGTTGTCCTGCCTGCCTGCCCTCCTACTAGGGTGGTGAGTACAATTGGTTGTCCTGCCTGCCTGCCCTCCTACTAGGGTGGTGAGTACAATTGGTTGTCCTGCCTGCCTGCCCTCCTACTAGAGTGGTGAGTACAATTGGTTGTCCTGCCTGCCTGCCCTCCTACTAGAGTGGTGAGTACAATTGGTTGTCCTGCCTGCCTGCCCTCCTACAAGGGTGGTGAGTACAATTGGTTGTCCTGCCTGCCTGCCCTCCTACAAGGGTGGTGAGTACAATTGGTTGTCCTGCCTGCCTGCCCTCCTACTAGGGTGGTGAGTACAATTGGTTGTCCTGCCTGCCTGCCCTCCTACTAGGGTGGTGAGTACAATTGGTTGTCCTGCCTGCCTGCCCTCCTACAAGGGTGGTGAGTACAATTGGTTGTCCTGCCTGCCTGTCTCCAGCGAAGTAGTTGCAACAGGCTGCCTTGCCTTCCTTCCCTTGCCTTATGGTGATGGGGCAGCAGGTTGTCCTGCCTGAATGCCTTCTCAACAGGGTGATGGGTGCAGCAGGTTGTCCTGCCTGCCTGCCTGCCTATCTGCCTACTTGCTTTCCCACCTGGGGAGTGGTTACATCGGGTTGTCCTGCCTGCCTACTCTCCCGCGAGACACCAAATTCACACTCAGACCTTTTGGTCTACGTATTGCTATTCTAGCAGGACAAAAAGGCACTTCCGGCTCTCTGACCTTGACTTGTTCCTTTGGATTATGAGAAGAAAGAGAGAGAGAGAGAGAGAGAGAAAGAGAGAGAGAGAGAGAGGAGAGAAGGAGAGAGAGAGAGAGAGAGAGAGAGAGAGAGAGAGAGAGAGAGAGAGAGAGAGAGAGAGAGAGAGAGAGAGAGAGAGAGAGAGAGAGAGAGGAGAGAGAGAGAGAGAGAGAGAGAGAGAGAGAGAGAGAGAGAGAGAGAGAGAGAGAGAGAGAGAGAGAGAGAGAGAGAGAGAGAGAGAGAGAGAGAGAGAGAGAGAGAGAGAGAGAGAGAGAGAGAGAGAGAGAGAGAGAGATTTTGAGTGTGAAGGTTTGCTGAAGTATCTGTCTCGTCCCCACATCGTCTACGTTCTGGAGAATAATGGATTTATCAAAACACCTGAACCAGGTAATTCAGTCAGGTGTATAATTTACTCCATTGACTCAGTCGACTACATATAAACAAAACGGCTAGTAAATATACTGAGCCCAATAGTACGTAAAGTTTCCAACTTTAACGTTAAGAATAATATTGATCTTGTAGACAAATTAAGTAAGATAATTGACATAAATGATTACAATATGGTTTGTGTTGATGTTTCTTCATTATTCACAAATCACTCAGTTGATGACCTACTAAGTTTTCTGTCTAAAGAATTTGGCAATAATAGTTCATCATAGCTATGCCCTTATTAAACTGTATATTGTGTTTAATAATGAGTTTTGCACTCAGGAAAATCTTTCACTAGTCCTCAACATTTTGCACATGGAATTTTTTCAAACTCCTCTGTTACCTGCAGTATCTTAGGACAAGATCTATCTCATTTTCAATCCATCGCTATAACCAAGAAATTATCCACCACTTCTGCTATCCCATCCACCCCTGCTATTCCATCCACCCCTGCTATCCCATCCAGCCCTGTTGTCCCATCCTGCCTTGTTATACGAGCAAGCCCTGCTATCCCATAAAGCCTTGCTGCCCAAGCCAGCCCCGCTGTCCCATCTAGCCCTGTTGTTCCAGTTAGCCCTGCTGTCCCAGCCCTGCTGTCTCTTCCTGCCCCGCTGTCCCATTCGGTCCCACTGTCCAATCCAGACCCGCTTTCCCATCCAGCCCTGCTATCCCATCCAGCTAGACCTGCTGTCTAATTCAACCTCACAGTCCCAACCAGCCTTGCTGTCCCAACCAGCCCCTCTGTCCCGGCCAGCCCCACTGTCCAAACCAGCCCCGCTATCTCAACTATCTCTGCTGTCCCAGCCTGCCCCGCTGTTCCAACCAGCAACGCTGTCCCATCCAGCCCCGCTGTTCCAACCAGACCTGTTCTCCCAACCAGCCCTTCTGTCCCAACCAGCCCTTCTGTCCCAACCAGCCCCACAGACCCAACCAGCCTCCCTCTCCCACCCAGCCACGCTGTCCCAACCAGCACTGTTGGTTCCTACCATACTTACTGTCCCAACCAGCACTGTTGGTTCCTACCATACTTACTGTCCCAACCAGCACTGGTGGTTCCTACCATACTTACTGTCCCAACCAGCACTGGTGGTTCCTACCATACTTACTGTCCCAACCAGCACTGTTGGTTCCTACCATACTTACTGTCCCAACCAGCACTGTTGGTTCCTACCATACTTACTGTCCCAACCAGCACTGTTGGTTCCTACCATACTTACTGTCCCAACCAGCACTGGTGGTTCCTACCATACTTACTGTCCCAACCAGCACTGGTGGTTCCTACCATACTTACTGTCCCAACCAGCACTGTTGGTTCCTACCATACTTACTGTCCCAACCAGCACTGGTGGTTCCTACCATACTTACTGTCCCAACCAGCACTGTTGGTTCCTACCATACTTACTGTCCCATCAAGCTCTGCTGTCCCATCCAGCCCTGCTGTCCCATCCAGCCCTGCTGTCCCATCCAGCCCTGCTGTCCCATCCAGCCCTGCTGTCCCATCCAGCCCTGCTGTCCCATCCAGCCCTGCTGTCCCATCCAGCCCTGCTGTCCCATCCAGCCCTGCTGTCCCATCCAGCCCTGCTGTCCCATCCAGCCCTGCTGTCCCATCCAGCCCTGCTGTCCCATCCAGCCCTGCTGTCCCATCCAGCCCTGCTGTCCCATCCAGCCCTGCTGTGCCAAGTAGCCCAACTGTCCTAACCATCCGTGCTGTCCCATCCAACCCTGCTGTCCCATCCAACCCTGCTGTCCCATCCAACCCTGCTGTCCCAGCCAGCTCTGCTGTCCCATCCAGCCCTGCTGTCCCATCCAGCCCTGCTGTCCCATCCAGCCCTGCTGTCCCATCCAACCCTGCTGTCCCATCCAACCCTGCTGTCCCAGCCAGCTCTGCTGTCCCATCCAGCCCTGCTGTCCCAGTCAGCCCTGCTGTCCCAGCCATCCCATAAAGCTTTGCTGCCCGAGCCACCCCTGCTGTCTCCTCCAGCCCCGATGTCCCATTAAACCCTACTATCCTATCCAGACCCGCTGTCTCCTTTAGCTCTGCTATTCATTCCAGCCCTGCTATTCCATCAAGCCCCATTGTGAAATACAGCTTTTCCAACTAGCCCCGCTGTCTAATTCAACCCCACTGTCCCAACCAACCTTGCTGTCTCAACAAGCCTCGCTGGCCCAGCCAGCCTCCCTGTCCCAACCAGCCCTGCTATCTCAACCATCTCTGCTGTCCCAACCAGCCCTGCTGTGCCAAGGAGCCTCACAGTCCCATCCAGCCCTGCTGTCGTAAGCAGCCGCCCTGCTGTGCCAAGTAGCCCCACTGTCCTAACCATCCGTGCTGCCCCATCCAACCCTGCTGTCCCATCCAACCCTGCTGTCCCATCCAACCCTGCTGTCCCATCCAACCCTGCTGTCCCATCCAACCCTGCTGTTCCATCCAACCCTGATATTCCAACCAGCCTTGCTGTACCAACCAGCCCTGCTGTCCCATCCAACCCTGATATTCCAACCAGCCCTGCTGTTCCAACCAGACCCGCTTTTCCAAAGAGTCCTACTGTTCCAACAAGATCTGCTGTCCCAACCAGCCCTGCTGTCCCAACCATTCCCACTGTCCCATCCAACCCTGCTATCCAATCCAGCCCTGCTATCTCAAACAGTCCCACTGTCCCAACCAGCTCGTTGTCCCATCCAGGACCAATGTCCCAACCAGCCTTGTTGTCTCAACGAGCCCCGCTGTTCCAATCAGCCCTGCTGTCCCAACCAGACCCGCTGTCCCAACCAGCCCTGCTGTCCCAAATAGCCCCACTATCTCAACCTACTCTGCTGTCCCAACCAGCCCCACTGTCCATAACCAGCCCGACTGTTCCAACCAGCTCTGCTGTTCCAACCAGCCCCACTGTCCCAACCAGAACCACTGTCCCAAAAAGGCCTGCTGTTACAACCAGGCCCACTGGCCCAACCAGCCCTGAGGTCCCAACCAGCCCTGACATCCAACCAGCCCTGCTGTCCAACCAACCTTGACATCCAACCAGCCCTACTTTCCAAATCAGCCTTGCTGTCCCAACCAGCCCCATTGTCCTTAACCAGCCCCACTGTCCCAACCAGCTCCGCTGTTCCAACCAGCTCCGCTGTTCCAACCTTCCCCGCTGTCCCAGCTAGCCCTGCTTTTCCAACCCGCCCCGCTGTCTGAACCAGCCCTGCTGTCCCAACCAAACCCGCTGTCCCAACCAGCCCTGCTGTCCTAACTAGCCCCACTATCTCAACCAGATCTGCTGTCCCAACCAGCCACACTGTCCTTAACCAGCCCCACTGTCCCAACCAGCTCCAATGTCCCAACCAGCTCTGCTGTTCCAACCAGCCTCATTGTCCCAACCCTCTCCGTTGTCCCAGCCAGCCTTGCTCTTCCATCCAGACCCTTCTGTCCCAACAAACCCCACTGTTCTAACCGGCCTTGCTGTTCCAACCAGCCCTGCTGTCGCAAGCAGCCCAACAGCCCCATTCAGCCCCACTGTCCCAACCAACCTTACAGTCTTAACCAGCCTTGCTGTTCCAACTAGCCCTGCTGTCCCAAGCAGCTCCACTATCCCAAAAAGCCCCACTGTCCCAACCAACCCCACTGTCTTAACCAGCCTTGCTGTTCCAACCAGCCCTGCTGTCCCAAGCAGCTCCACTGTCCCAAGAAGCCCCACTGTCCCAACCAATCCCACTGTCTTAACCAGCCTTGCTGTTCCAACCAGCCCTGCTGTCCCAAGCAGCTCCACTATCCCAAAAAGCCCCACTGTCCCAACCTCAGCCCTACTGTCTCCTCGGCCCTACTGTCTCCTCAGCGATACTGTCTACTCAGCCCTACTGTCTCCTCAGTCCTACAGTCTCCTCAGCCCTACTGTCTCCTCAGCCCTACTGTCTCCTCGGCCCTACTGTCTCCTCAGCCCTACTGTCTCCTCGGCCCTACTGTCTCCTCAGCCCTACTGTCTCCTCAGCCCTTCTGTCTCCTCAGCCCTACTGTCTCCTCAGCCCTACTGTCTCCTCGGCCCTACTGTTTCCTCAGCCCTACTGTCTCCTCAGCCCTACTGTCTCCTCAGTCCTACAGTCTCCTCAGCCCTACTGTCTCCTCAGCCCTACTGTCTCCTCGGCCCTACTGTCTCCTCAGCCCTACTGTCTCCTCAGCCCTACT
>WNWK01011073.1:30000-42500 GCA_009830355.1 Cherax destructor | reverse complement strand
ATGTCTTCAATATCTGAGCTGTTCAGGGTGTGTGTGTGTGTGTGTGTGTGTGTGTGTTGTGTGTGTGTGTGTGTGTGTGTGTGTGTGTTGTGTGTGTGTGTGTGTGTGTGTGTGTGTGTGTGCGTGTGTGTGTGTGTGTTTGTATGTGTGTGTGTGTGTGTGTGTGTGTGTGTGTGTGTGTGTGTGTGTGTGTGTGTGTGTGTGTGTGTGTGTGTGTTTGTATGTGTGTGAGTGTGTCTTAACATCCTGTGATTCATCTGAGTCTTTAACTTCCAACTGTGTCCCCTTGTTGCTGTGTCCCATCTCTGGAACATCTTGTCTCTGTCCACCTTGTTTATTCCTCTCAGTATTTTGTATGTCGTTATCATATCCCCCCTATCTCTCCTGTCCTCCAGTGTCGTCAGGTCGATTTCTCTTAACCTCTCCTCGTAGGACATACCCCTTAGCACCGGGACCAGTCTAGTTGATTTCCTTACGTGCATGGTGTTGCATATTTCAATATGGGACTAACGTACACAGTGTACAGGGTCCTGAACGATTCCTTATTAAGATGTAGGAATGCTGTTCTTGGGGTTTGCTAGGCGCCCGTACGCTGCAGCAGTTATTTGGTTGATTTGCGCCTCAGGAGATGTGCTCGGTGTTATACTCACCCGAAGATCCTTTTCCTTGAGTGAGGCTTGTAGTCTCTGGTCCCTTAGACTGTACTCCGTCTGAGGTCTTCTTTGCCCTTCCCTAATCTTCATGACATTGCACTTGGTGGGGTTGAACTCCAGGAGCCAGTTGCTGGACCAGGCCTGCAGCCTGTCCAGATTCCTTTGTAGTTCTGCCTGGTCCCCGTCCGATTGTGTGTGTGTGTGTACTCTCCTATTTGTACTCACCTATTTGTGGTTGCAGGGGTTAAGTCATAGCTCCTGGCCCCGCCTCTTGCATCACACTGCCAGAGGTAAGAACTTACAGGCCTGCGTGTTTCCTGAAGGCATGGTCGACACAGAGTGGAAGGACATGTCTCAGCTAGCCTGCATCACCACCAACCACTGTTAGATGTTGCTACCTTTTTTTTTTAAATTCTTTGGAGTCAGATGGTTGTAGTTCTGGGATGGAGGGAGGAAGGTTGAGAATAATAACATTAATAGAATCAAATAAAGTGCTAAGTTCGAAAGGCCCGTATAAAGCAACAGGGAGGAATGTGCTGCAGGAGGAATATGCTGAGTTAAGAGGGAATGAGAGGTAGGATTGGTCAAGGGTAAAGGTTTGTGGGGGCAGGGAGATAGCAAGAGGTAAATTAAAGTCAAAGTAAGTGTAGTTAGTTTCTATTAAAAGTTGAAAGAAAAAGACTGAGTCAAAGGTGGGACATACAGCAAGAAAGTCAGGAAGAATAAGTATGTTGTGGTGGTGGAGACGTCGGAAGTAATTTTGCGAACCCACTGATAGACAGAACATATTAAGATATAGTGAACTGACAACGGACCCTATAGTCCACGCAAAGCAGTGTTGGGCGTCACTCTTCTGACGTATTGAAATGCATGTGTAGAGGTCAATGGATGTTTCACCCATGTATATTTAGTCACAGTTTCAGCCATTACAATTGCTACAACAATACAGTTGAGCCTCTTCGCAGGAAAATGTTTGATCGTATGAGGTTTGTGACTGATATGTAGTTGGGAGGATGCAATCTTTTAAACATGATAGTGGTGGGAAGCGGAAGTTAAGAAGCTACCTAGTTAGGCTTACTTTCACTCTGCCCCCTACATCGTGCTGCAATGACTGAATTTACTCTAGGTATCCCTACAGTGCACTTTCACTCTGGCATTGAATAAAAATAAGAACTTGCTGAGATGGAAGAATTTTTTTTATATCAGACTTCAACTTGAGTTAAGATGACTGACATAGACAAGTTCCTCTTGCTCCAAGGATAATGCAGCTTCTTCTAGAGAAGAAAGACCTCAATTCTTTTACATACAAGGGTGTTTCTCCTTCAGTCTTCCCTTCGGACAGGCCGCATCACGCTGACAGGACTAACTTTGCAGTGATGTGACGTATGCACAGTATATACAAGAGCTAGAGAGCCAAAACCTTAAAATGCAGACCTGACCATCACACTGCAACATCTACGTGATAGCTGTACAAATAACTCATATTCCTGCAAGACGCTAAAAGCAAGACACACTTTGCATATATTGTGAATACATGACTGCACAACAGTTATTTACACTGATTCTGATATGCACACGCGTTAAAATTATTCGTGGAGCTTATTTGCAGTGACATAACTAAACAAAAATTTAGTAAAATCTTTGCTAAAAATTCTCAAAGTTAAAAAAAATTGCATGAAACTTACTTTATAATATTCTAGTGAACATGATTTAGTTTTTCTCTCCTTTACTCATCATGAAAATAATCAGTAGACTCTTTACAAATTTTATATCTTCAGCTATTAAATAACTTGTATATGAAGGCCACTAGTGAAGGTAGGATGTTCTATTAGTGGACAAGCTTTTTGTGTCCAATATAGGAAGAGTAGCCAGAGGGTGTGTTCCAGGTGCTGGGATAGGAAGAGTAGCCATAGGATGTGTTCCTGGTGCTTGGATAGGAAGAGTAGCCAGAGTGTGTGTTCTTGGTGCTGGGATAGGAAGAATAGCCAGAGGGTGTGTTCCAGGTGCTGGGATAGGAAGAGTAGCCAGAGGGTGTGTTCCTGGTGCTGGGATAGGAAGAGTAGCCAGAGGGTGTGTTCCTGGTGCTGGGATAGGAAGAGTAGCCAGAGGATGTGTTCCTGGTGCTGGGATAGAGGATGTTTTATCAGATTAGGAAACATCATGACAGGTTATATGAGCAACCTTATTACCGATCTCAGCACTGGAGGGAATGATGTGGGGAAGCATAGGAGACAAGAGATGTTTGACAGGTATAGAACAACAACAGACATAATTTTGGAAGAAGCGAAGGATCCCTATCATATGTGACATTTTGACATGGATGGCATGTTGGAAATGAATCATTGTCCAAAGATATTGATGTTAATTGCTTTTTGAACAATCACTGTAAGGACATTGCCGTACATTTTTTTTATATAAATGTGAACATAAATAACAAAAAAAGCACAATACCGTGACTGGAACAATACACACACAACCCGCACACATAAAAAAGAGAGGAGCTTACGATGACGTTGGTTAGTGTGACTTTGTAAATGGTCCAAGTCGGGCCAAAACGTCGTCGTAAGCTCCTCTCTGTTTTATATGTGCGGGTTGTGTGTGTAATTGTGACCATTCTATGGCAGGAATGACAGGTATGCCAGGGCTGGGTGCATTTATTTAGGACAGCAGTAGCAGCTTTAGCTCCCTTTTTTAGCAAAATCGGAGCCACAGTTTGCCTTTCCTCCTCCTAATGTTCCTGATCAAAGGAAATAATTAAATGCGGATAAATTTTCTAAGGTAAATGTGCGTTCTGCTATGAAGTGTTTTTAATCAACCGGGAAGGTTTGCCTCAAGCATACAGGTACAAAGGCAATAACATATTATTGTGACTCAGGTGCATTTTTTTGTTATTAAAAGATAACATAATTCCTGTGTTAGATCAAACATGTGCAGATATTGATGTACTTCAAGAAGCCTATGAAGGAAATTTTATGAAAGTACCTATACATAAAATTTATATTGAAATCAGTTTAGTAGGTTGAATCTAAGGAAAATTTCCAACAAGGTATATTTATACACCATAGGAAGGTTAGCATAGGCACCAATGTGACCACAGATGCAAGTTTTTACAGACGAATCTCCCGTCTCGTGTCATTACGATTTTGTAAGCCAACAAATCTTATATTATACCCATGAAGTGTTGTGACACATTCTATTACACGGGTACAGAAAGCAGCTTTGTCATCTGCTCCTTCTGTTGATAATGACGAGCTAGGTTTGAACATGTTATTCATCAATGTACTTCGTCCCTCAATGTGTACAGCGACTAAGAGTAAGACAGTATGGATGTGATTACTGCACTCGACTATGAACCAAGCAGACTTTATGCGTTGGACGTCTGAATGGTGCGTTGGACGTCTGAATGGTGCGTGAGACGTTTGAGTGGTGCGTAGACGTATAAGTGGTGCGTATGACGTCTGAATGGTGTGTAAGATGCCTGAGTGGTGCGTAGACGTATAAGTGGTGCGTAGCACGTTTGCGTGGTGCGTAATCGTAGGCAGTTGAAAGGCCTTCCAGCATTCCCAGAATGAGTGCATACAAGCAGTGAAAATTCTCTGTACGCTTTGCAGCTCAGTAACCTCGCCTGCCTTGATATGAGCCATCACTATGCAGTAGTATTCTAGCCTGGAGAGAACAAGTTACTTAAAGAGAATCATCACTGGCTAAGAATCTATTGTCTTAAAAGTTCTGGTTATCCAGCCTGAATGCGAGATCCTCCGACATTATTACTCTTAAGTCTCGCACATGGGACTTTCGCTCTATTGAATTATTTAAGTTTGTCCTGTAGTCAGTTACAGTATTTCTTTCTTTCATTCTACTATTGTGGAGCAATTGAAACTTGTCCTCGTTAAACATCATATTGTTGTCTGAGGTCCAATGGAAGACTTGATTTATGTCAGCCTGAAGTTTCACATGCCACTCTCAGAGAGATTCTGGTGTCATCAGCAAAGGATATTACGATGCTATGATTATTGTCCTTGTCAATGTCGGATATAAGAATGGAAAACAGAAACGGGGCGAGTTTCGTGCTTTGAGGAACAGAGCTTTTTATTATAGCAGCCTCCGACTTCTCTCTGTTTACCACTACTCTCTGGGTTCTGTATGTTAAGAACTAAAATATCCGTCATCTCACTTTTCCAGTTATTCCTTGTGCACTTATTTTGTGTGGAATCACACCATGTACTCACTTGTTGAACAGATTTAAAAAAATTATGTACACTTTATCAGCATTTAGCTTGTCTTCCAGTGCATCCAGGACAACATCGTCATGATCTAGCAATTGCGTAAGGCAGGACCTACCTGCTCAAGAGCCTGGTCCCAAATCCCCACACTACCATAACAACGTACTGGAGTGAGAGATATGAGAGAATGTGTAAAATAACCCACTGAAGAACAGGGACACCATGAGCACAATAAGAGAACATTGTATCAACATCCTGGGACCAGACTGTTGAACACTACCACAAAATATCATAAATATTGCCGGAACAAGTATAGAGATTTTCAAGAGGAAATTGAATATGTACCTTCGCCAAGTGCCGGATCAGCCAGGCTGTGATATATATGTGGGCCAGCGGGCCGCCGTCAGTGACAACCTGGTTAACAAGGCAAGCACCAGACAAGCCTGGCCCGGGGCCGGGCTGTTAAATAGCTCTCAAAACCCTTCAAACTTATATGAGAGGTAAAGGTGACCCAAACAATGAGGATCACATCAGAATGTAAAGTTGTAAACATTGTGACGTGGACTCACAACCGGTCATTAGCTCTTGTTTTACAATGTTATTTAAGCAGTTATAAGCGTGGCAACAGTCTGGGTCTTAACACTCGGTGTGCGCAGTATTAAAAAAATCTGGGACCACTTAGTACCTTGTGGGAGCACCAGTTAAATTGAACGCCAGCTAGAGCAAATAGCGTGGTAAACACCAGGGTTACTTACAAGTATATTTGCAATTATCTTTTAATCTAAAAGTTTAATTGCAATTACAGATACTAAGAAATTGTTATTAATTATTTCCAGTTTCAATTACTATTCTCTGAAAGATGAGTGTGAGTTTGAGTGAGTGTGAGTGTGTATGCGAGAGTGTGTATGGGAGAGTGAGTGTGTGCATGCGAGAGTGAATGTGTGCTTACCTAATTGTGGTTGCATGACAGTGAGTGTGTGAATATGAGCATGACAGTGAGTGTGTGAATATGAGCATGACAGTGAGTGTGTGAATATGAGCATGACAGTGAGTGTTTGAATATAAGCATGACAGTGAGTGTGTGAATATGAGCATGACAGTGAGTGTGTGAATATGAGCATGACAGTGAGTGTGTGAATATGAGCATGACAGTGAGTGTGTGAATATGAGCATGACAGTGAGTGTGTGAATATGAGCATGACAGTGAGTGTGTGAATATGAGCATGACAGTGTGTGTGTGAATATGAGCATGACAGTGTGAAAGTGAGGAAGTATATAGGCATGGATGTGAATGTTAGTATGAGTGAGAGTGCGTGAGAGTCAAGGTGAGTGAAAGTGTTATTGCAAAAGTGAGAGTGAAAGTCAGTGTGAGAGAGTGCATGTAAAAGTGAACGTGAGAGTGAATGTGAGAATGAGCGTGAGTGAGAGCGAGTGTGAGAGTGAGAATGAGTGTGAGAGAGATGGAAATGAGTGTGAATAAGTGTGAACGTGAGTTTGAGTGTGACAGTGAGATGTGAGTGAGTGTGAATGTGATAAGAGTGAATGTGAGAGTGTTTGTGGGCATGTGAACCTTTTAGTAAGAGTGAAAGTGTGATTGAGAGTGAGAACATGAGCGTTAGTGTGTGAGTGTGTATGACTGGGAGTGTTGGAGTGTGAAAGTGAGATGAGAGTGAATGTGAATGTG
Source organism: Cherax destructor (assembly GCA_009830355.1). Classification (NCBI taxonomy): domain Eukaryota; kingdom Metazoa; phylum Arthropoda; class Malacostraca; order Decapoda; family Parastacidae; genus Cherax; species Cherax destructor. The sequence goes on along the minus strand of WNWK01011073.1, from coordinate 35,940 downwards.
AAAATATGAGAGTAAGTGTGAATATTAGTGTGAGTGTTAGCATGAGAGTGTTACAGTGAAAGTGAGATGAAAGTGAATGTGAAAGATAGTGTGCCAGTGAGAGTGTGAGAGTGAGAGTTGGAGTGAGCGTGAGTGTATGAGTGCGAGTGTGAGAGTAAGTGCGAGTTAGTATAAGTGTTAGTGTGAAAGTGAGTTTGATTGCAAGAATATGATTGAGAGAGTGAGATAAGAGTGTGATTGTGAATGAGTGTAAATGTTGGTGAATATGTGAAAGTAGAGTGAGTATGAGAGAGTGAGTAAGAATCTGAGTGAACATGAGTGCGACAGTGAGAGTGTGGCAGTGAGAGTGAGTGTGATAGTGAGAGTGAATGTGGAAGTGAGAGTGAGTGTGGTAGTGAGAGTGAGTGTGGTAGTGAGAGTGAGTGTGGTAGTGAGAGTGAGTGTTGTTGTGAGAGTGAGTGTGGTAGTGAGAGGGAGTGTGGTAGTGAGAGTGAGTGTTGTTGTGAGAGTGAGTGTGGTAGTGAGAGTGAGTGTTGGTGTGAGAGGGAGTGTGGTAGTGAGAGTGAGTGTGGCAGTGAGAGTGAGTGTGGTAGTGAGAGTGAGTGTGGTAGTGAGAGTGAGTGTGGTAGTGAGAGTGAGTGTGGTAGTGAGAGTGAGTGTGGCAGTGAAAGTGAGTGTAGTAGTGAGAGTGAGTGTGGTAGTGAGAGTGAGTGTGGTAGTGAGATTGAGTGTGGCAGTGAGAGTGAGTGTGGTAGTGAGAGTGAGTGTGGTAGTGAGAGTGAGTGTGGTAGTGAGAGTGAGTGTGGCAGGGAGAGTGAGTGTGGCAGTGAGAGTGAGTGTGGCAGTGAGAGTGAGTGTGGTAGTGAGAGGAGTGTGGCAGTGAGAGTGAGTGTGGTAGTGAGAGTGAGTGTGGTAGTGAGAGTGAGCGTTGTTGTGAGAGTGTGGTAGTGAGAGTGAGTGTTGTTGTGAGAGTGAGTGTGGTAGTGAGAGTGAGTGTGGCAGTGAGAGTGAGTGTGGTAGTGAGAGTGAGTGTGGTAGTGAGAGTGAGTGTGGTAGTGAGAGTGAGTGTGGCAGTGAGAGTGAGTGTGGCAGTGAGAGTGAGTGTGGTAGTGAGAGTGAGTGTGGCAGTGAGAGTGAGTGTGGTAGTGAGAGTGAGTGTGGTAGTGAGAGTGAGTGTTGTAGTGAGAGTGAGTGTGGTAGTGAGAGTGAGTGTGGTAGTGAGAGTGTGGTAGTGAGAGTGAGTGTGGTAGTGAGAGTGAGTGTGGTAGTGAGAGTGAGTGTGGTAGTGAGAGTGAGTGTGGCAGTGAGAGTGAGTGTGGCAGTGAGAGTGAGTGTTGTAGTGAGAGTGAGTGTGGCAGTGAGAGTGAGTGTGGTAGTGAGAGTGAGTGTGGCAGTGAGAGTGAGTGTGGTAGTGAGAGTGAGTGTGGTAGTGAGAGTGAGTCTGGTAGTGAGAGTTAGTGTGGTAGTGAGAGTGAGTGTGGTAGTGAGAGTGAGTGTGGTAGTGAGAGTGAGTGTTGTAGTGAGAGTGAGTGTGGTAGTGAGAGTGAGTGTGGTAGTGAGAGTGAGTGTGGCAGTGAGAGTGAGTGTGGTAGTGAGAATGTGGTAGTGAGAGTGAGTGTAGTAGTGAGAGTGAGTGTGATAGTGAGAGTGAGTGTGATAGTGAGAGTGAGTGTGATAGTGAGAGTGAGTGTTGTAGTGAGAAGGCGGATGTGTGAGTGAGAGTTTGAAAGCAAAAGATGAGAATGAATGTAAGAGTGAATCTGAGAGTGAATGTGGGAAAATGTGTGACAGTGAGAGTGAGACAAAACTGTATGTGATAGTGAGTGTGAGATTGCGTGTGTGAGTACCACGAACCTAAGTACGTTTCTAGGGTATATAGTACCAGGCCGGCAGTACTATAAACCAGCTTTTAGCGCACTCAGAGAACAACATGAGGAAATAAAGTATACAGAGAAGAATAGTCCTGGTATACCATGAATATATTCCCAGCCCCACAACGTATATACTTTCCATATATCTACACTATGTACAGAGTTCTGGAAAAGGTAAACTAAATAGTGAATAAATATGAGAGTTAGCATGATAACACTCTTGCTACAGCTACATCACATAATTACAGAATGAAAGTTCGTTGAAGAGTGAGCCAGACAGAGGCGTGAGAAGGTCTAGCAGTGTAAGGTGTTTATTGAAACAAGGTAATCTTCCCCAGGCCGCCAACCACCCTCCTGAAACGTCAGTACGCCCTGCCCAGCATCTAGTATGCCACGCCATACTACAGGGCGTTGACTAACAGTGTTAAGATGACATGCAAGAAAGTGATTTTGTGTGGCGTGCGTCGAAGGCTCCGTATCAGAGTGTTGAATTAACCGCATCTACCAAGAACAACACCCGCCTCTCCACTTGCTGCATACTAAAGTGAGTGCGAAAAGAGAAAGAGAGAGAGATACAGACAGACAGACAATACCTATGTAATCTGCAATGAAATAAAATTTACTTTACTTTAATTTACTTTACTTTACAAGAGAGATGAGAGGTTCAGGAAATAGGACACTTCCTTTCCAGGTACCTAGGCAACGCTCCCGCTGTCAGCTAAGGGAGTACACCACTGACAACTGTCTGCTGTATATTAGGTGTAATTATTACCACAAAAGGGGACAACAAGATGATCACTGTCGAAATAAACAGGAACTGGACAAAGAGGATCACCAGCTTTTTAGGGGTTTCATCTCAGAACCAGCAGGATCTCACAACTTGTATACCCTCTTTACACATCACCCTCCAAGCTACTATATCAACTATGCAGTTGGCTTTGTGACTTATACAAGATCACAGAGTTACATCCCAGTGGCTGCCTCAGTGTCCTTCCTGACTCAAGGGCAAACATCTTACACACCTATTTAGTCAAGCTGAACATAATCATGAGGAGACATTCTTTCAGCATCCTGTCTGCCAATATTCGAGGCTTCAATACCACTGTTGGAGAGCTCACGCACAGTTTCGTGAACACTCGACGTCCCGACATGATCGCTGTTGTTGAGACATTTTCGGACGACAGGACTCAAGGAAATTTTGCTAGAATTGCTGGCTACACTTCATGGATGAGAAGAGACAGGAAGGCCGGGGAGGATGCGTTGCTCTATGCTTTTCTAAAGTTATACACGCTCTATTCATAGATGTTATTATTGCTAATCACCTGGAAATTATGTTCTTCAGGTTATGCATAAGCACCAGTACATCCATACTAGCATGTGTAATGTACATACCTCATTGGCGGCAATCAGACCCCATCAACTTGGACCTCCGTCTGCTTCAACATAAATGTCAATATACAATTGTTGGTGACATCAAACATTATCTCATACAGAGGGATTTTGATTACTTTTTGCAGTGTTTGACATGAAAAGCTTGGCTGATATTTCTGGATTCTCCCTTAACACAGAAATGAATGATCTGGTGTCTTAAAAACCATGAAGATACCAACAGAACGAGGTGAAGAATCATCACGTACAACCCGGTTGTGAGAGAAAAGTAACTGGTCGGTCCTTTGCTCGGAGCTTACCGCATCCCAATGAAAATTCTTTTCCTTGAGGTATTATTATTAACAGGGTGAACACCTTCAATAAACATATCCTTAATCTCCAACACAAGTGCATCCCTCACCAGCAGTAAGTGACGAAGCCTTCAGATCAGCCTTGGTTTGGCTTTCGTTGTCGAGAGGAAGCTACTGCTAAGTACAAGGCTTGGAGAAGGTATAAGAGGCATCCCACTATCTATAACAGGTTGACCTTTGTAGGTTTAGCGGTTCATTTTTTTATAATAAAAATAATAATAATAATAATAATATCTTTAACAGGAACCTCCACAGACAAGGCTGTCGGCAAATGGAAAGAGTTCACAACTAGGCCATCTCTAGATGGCCAGATAAAACTAGCAACAGAAAGTGTTCTTGATTAAGTATCGACAAGGATATTCGACTGATGAAATTATTTCACATGTAAATCGACAGGATGAAACTGTCTCTACTAGTAATCATGAAAAAGCTGATCTGTTTACTGAACTCTTTACTACCAAGATGCAAGTCTGCATGACTCACAAAATCGTAATGACACGATTGCAAACAAACCATACCACGGGTGGGCTTAGAACCCGCGATCAGAGAGATCGCGGGTTCTAACCCCACCCGTGGTATGATTTTTTGAGATGCAAGTCTCTAATTCATTGAGGAAACCTCCTTTACTAACCGCAAAGTTGTAAAAGTTGTGAAAGATGGCAATAGGGCAGGATGAAGTGTATATTTTTCTTAATCCCTGGACTAATAAAATATTGAGGGTCCGGAAAAGGTGAGCCCAGGACTGCTGAGTAGATGTACAGACGAGCTAGCATCACATCTAACGCTCACCTATCAGCACCGTCTAGCATTGTAAATAGTCTCACTGTGGCAAGAAGTAAATATAGTCCCCGTTCACAAAAGGAAGAGCAGAGCGTTAGTCAGCAACTACAGAGGAGTGTCACTCCTGTCACTCACTGGCAAAATTATTGAAACAATAATCTCACTACTACCACCACTCGCTTCTTTGTGACCGTCAATATGGCTTCAGAAAAGGTCACTCTGATCTGCTGTTAAATCTCTCCACTATGTGGTACTAGTCACTGGATAAATCCAAAATCAGCTGTGTAATAGCACTGGATATTGCTGGTGCTTTCGGCCTAGAATGGCACCAGAGACTCTTGGCAAAACTGCAAGCACTAGGAGTTGCCGACTCTGCACTATGACTCCTCAGTTATTACCTTCTAAGAGTCAACAAGACACTCTGTTGATGCAAGTGTTCCACAAGGAAGTGTGCTTGGGCCATTTTTATGGAATGTCTATTTCAATGACCTCCTTTAACTCATCCCAGAATCCCATGCTGACATATATTTATCCGAGAGAAGAAATGCCAGCTGATATCAGTAATATCAGTTACCAGATTACTGCTATATCAACATGATGATGTTCTCTAGGTACAATGATGGTAAAGCTGGAGCTTTAACATTATGGAGAGTGTTGGAATAAAGATGATATGACTCACGAAATCGTAATGACACGATTGCAAATAAACCATACCACGGGTGGGGTTCGAACCCGCGGTTAAAGATGATATCATTGAGGTGAAACTATGACTACGAAGAGACACGTTGTAAATCTTGCAAACAAGACGGCCAGGAAGCGTACAGCACTTAGACGTATCTCGCATCTTCTTGACAGCAGAGACTGCAAAATTCTGCATGAGGCACAAGTATGCTCACACCTTGAGAATGACCCACTTTCTTGGACTGTGTTACCATCATCTCATCAGCGAATTCTTGACAGAATACAAAACAGAATAAGGCGACTCATCTCTCTCCTGGACCTAAGCCTGGATACATCTGTCATTTCAGCAAAAAACCTTCAATATAGAAGGAATGTGGGTGGCCTTAATGTTATGTACAAGGCCAACATTGACCAGTTACCTCACTAGGATTCACTCTGCGGACAGCGAGAATTGGGCTTCTACACAACAAGACGGGCAGCAAACACCAACTACACTTTGGTTGTACAATTCTCAAGAACATCACTTCATCTGAGATCATCTATTCCTAGGATGACTCGAGTCTGGAATACGCTCGTACAGCATAATAACATCAACAAAACAAATTTAGTTGACCAAATGAAATCGCTGGCTCACAGATGGCTACAACTTCCTCCTATTACCTATTTGTATATCTCTTAAGAATGAAAAGTTTTCAAGTGGGCTGATGTAGGTAACAGCTCTTAGCTTGTAAAGTTAGGGACCTCAAATCTAACCTTGTAAAACACTGTGTAAAATAAAAGAAAGAGGGAGAGAGAGAGAGAGAGAGAGAGAGCAACTCGTCTCTGCAGGCTGTCAAGGATCTCAGTAACAAAACATCTGCATGACATTC
>WNWK01011073.1:0-27500 GCA_009830355.1 Cherax destructor | reverse complement strand
GATAATGTGAGTAGTCACGAGCGCTTGGAATTCTTCTATTTTTCATAGTGGTTGTCTTGCATATTTTGATATCACCTGTTTACTGTGATCTTTTTGCATATATATATATATATATATATATATATATATATATATATATATATATATATATATATATATATATATATATATAATATATATATATGTGTGTGTGTGTGTGTGTGTGTGTGTGTGTGTGTGTGTGTGTGTGTGTGTGTGTGTGTGTGTGTGTGTGTCGTGCCGATTAGGTAAGTTCAGTTCAGACTCACAGGTTAGGACCCACTATTGGCGAGGGGGAAGTGGGGACAGACGAAGAATAGCCGGTGAGAGGAAGAGCTGAAGGAGAAGAGAAAGAGTCAGGACTAAACCCAACAGTCTAACTACATATTTTTTTGATTAGGTAAAACTTGCGATTTTGCCATATAAGACAAGTGAAAATTTGTGTATGCAATAATTTCGCAAAAATCATTCTGAACCTAACGAAATAAATATATTTCATTGTGTTTGTTTATTATTAAATTAATGTTAACGTATCTAAAATATATTTAGTTTGGTTAGGCTAAATTAAATTGCGCTTGTTGTCATAAGGTTAGGTAGGTTTTCAAAGTTTCTCTTGGTACAAAATTAAAATTTTTTACATTAACACAAATGAAAAAAATATATATTTAAACGTATAAGAGAAAATTTTAGAAAGGACTTAATTTTAAATGAGTTCTTGCTAATTGACCAGTTTTACCTAATCGGCACGACATATATATATAAAGAGAGAGCAAATTTGAGAGTGGGTGAAATGCTGTAAACAAATTATGCTAAGAATTAGGGAACTAATGGATTTGACAGTTAAAAACATAATAGGAGATTTATTAGATGAAGAGTTGGAGGTATCGGGAAGATGGAATATTTTGAGGAACTCTTAAATGTTGCTGAAAAGAGCTAAGCTGTGACTTCATTCATTGGCCAGGGAGGTATAACACCTTTTAGAAGTAAGGAAGAGCCAGATGTAAGTATGGGGAAAGGTGAGTGAGACTGTGGGTAAAGAAAAGGGGGTAAATCATCTGTGATTGATATGATCGACAGAAATGTTAAAAGCAAGTGGGGATATAGTTATAGAGTGGTTGATACTTTTACGTAATAAATGTAAGAAAGAGAAGGAAGGTACCTAGGCAAAGGGGACCAACGTGAGTGTAAGAATTATAGGGAAATAAGCTTGTTGAGTATACCTAGTAAAGTGTATGGTAGAGTTATTATTGAAAGAATTTACTAGTAAGACGGAGAGCAGGATCACAGATGAACAAGGAGTCTTTAGGAAGGGTAGGGGATGTGTAGACCGTTTACAGTGAAGCATATAATTGAACAGTAGTTAGATAAGGTTAAAGAAGTTTTCGTTGAATTTATTGATTGGGTACACAGGTGAGCAATGTGACATGTTGCAAATGAATGGAATATGTCGTAATTTACTGAAATCAGTTAGGAATTTTTACGAGGATAGTGAGGTTCAGGTTAGGGATCGTAGGAGAGAGGAGATTATTTGCCAGTAAAGATGGACCTTAGACAGGGATGCGTGATGTCACCATAGTATTAAATATATTTATAGATGGAGTTGTAAGAGAAGTGAATGCAAGGGTGTTGGGAAGAGGTGTGGGACTGGAGAATAAAAAATCTAACATAAAGTGAGAGTTGTCTCAGTTGCTTTTTGCCGATGACACTGTGCTTTTGGGGGATTCTGAAAAGAAGTTGGAAATGTTGGTGGACGAGTTTGGGAGGTTATGTAAAAGAAGAAAATTAAGAGTGAACATTGAAAGAGTAAGGTGATGAGGAAAAAAATAGAGTGTACGGAGGGAGGGAGAATAGAGGAAGTGAATTTGTTCAGATATTTGGGAGTGGATTTGTCAGTAGATGGGTCTGTGAAAGACGGGGTAAACCATAGAACTGACAAGGGAAATATGGTGAGTTGTGCATTGAGGCATCTGTGGAGACAAAAGAGGAATGTATGAGAGTATAGCGGTAACAAGGCTCTTATATGGATGTGAATCACTCACACACACACACACACACACACTCACACACACACACACACACACACACACACACACACTCATACACACACACAAGATGTTCCAGAGAAGGGACACAGAAACAAGGGGTCACAATTGGAAGTTGAAGACTCCTATGAGTCAAAGGGATGTTAGGAAGTATTTCTTCAGTCATAGAGTTGTCAGGAAGTGGAATAGCTTAGAAAGCGACATAGTGGAGGCAGGAACCATACATAGTTTTAAGACTAGGTTTGATAAAGCTCATGGAGCATGGAGAGAGAGGACCTAGTAGCAATCAGTGAAGAGGCAGGGCCAGGAGCTATGACTCGACCCCTGCAACCACAAATAGGTGAGCAAATAGGTGAGTACACACACACACACACACACACACACACACACACACACACACACACACACACACACACACACACACACACACACACCTCACACACACACACACACACACACACACACACACTCATACACACACACACACACACACACACACACACACTCATACACACACACACACACACACACACACACACACCACACACACACACACACACACACACACACACACTCACACACATACACACACACACACACACACACTCACACACACACACACACACACACACACACGAGTGGAGTTCCACAAGGGTCAGTCCTAGGACCTGTACTGTTTTTGGTATATGTGAATGACATAACGGAAGGGATAGACTCAGAAGTGTCCCTGTTTGCAGATGATGTGAAGTTAATGAGAAGAATTAAATCAGTCGAGGATCAGGCAGGACTACAAAGAGACCTGGACAGGCTACAAGCCTGGTCCAGTAACTGGCTCCTTGAATTTAACCCTGCCAAATGTAAAGTCATGAATATCGGGGAAGGGCAAAGAAGACCGCAGACAGAGTATAGTCTAGGTGGCCAAAGACTGCAAACCTCACTCAAAGAAAAAGATCTTGGGGTGAGTATAATACCGAGCACATCTCCTGAGGCACACATCAATCAGATAACTGCTGCAGCATACGGGCGGCTGGCAAACCTAAAAATAGCGTTCCAATTCCTCACTAAGGAATCATTCAAGACTCTGTATACCATATACGTCAGGCCCATACTGGAGTATGCAGCACCAGTTTGGAACCCACACCTGGTCAAGCACGTCAAGAAATTAGAGAAAGTGCAAAGGTTTGCAACAAGACTAGTCCCAGAGCTAAGGAGATTGTCCTACGAAGAAAGGTTAAGGGAAATCGGCCTGACGACACTAGAGGACAGGAGGGTTAGGGGAGAAATGATAACGACATATAAAATACTGCGAGGAATAGATAAGGTGGACAGAGACAAGATGTTCCAGAGAGGGGACACAGAAACAAGGGGTCACAATTGGAAGTTGAAGACTCCTATGAGTCAAAGGGATGTTAGGAAGTATTTCTTCAGTCATAGAGTTGTCAGGAAGTGGAATAGCTTAGAAAGCGACATAGTGGAGGCAGGAACCATACATAGTTTTAAGACTAGGTTTGATAAAGCTCATGGAGCAGGGAGAGAGAGGACCTAGTAGCAATCAGTGAAGAGGCGGGGCCAGGAGCTATGACTCGACCCCTGCAACCACAAATAGGTGAGCACAAATAGGTGAGTACACACACACACTCATACACACACACACACACACACACACACACACACACACACACACTCACACACACACACACACACACACACACACACACCACACACACACACACACACACACACACACTCATACACACACACACACACACACACACACACTCACACACACACACACACACACACACACACACACACACACAGGGCAAAGGGCAAAGAAGACCGCAGACAGAGTACAGTCTAAGGGGCCAGAGACTACAAACATCAATCAAGGAAAAAGATCTTGGGGTGAGTATAACACCAGGCACATCTCCTGAGGCGCACATCAACCAAATAACTGGTGCAGCATACGGGCGCCTAGCAAACCTAAGAACAGCTTTCCGACATCTTAATAAGGAATCGTTCAGGACCCTGTACACTGTGTACGTTAGGCCCATACTGGAGTATGCAGCACCAGTTTGGAACCCACACCTAGCGAAGCACGTAAAGAAGCTAGAGAAAGTGCAAAGGTTTGCAACAAGACTAGTCCCGGAGCTAAGGGGTATGTCCTACGAGGAGAAGTTAAGGGAAATCGACCTGACGACACTGGAGGACAGGAGAGATAGGGGGGACATGATAACGACATATAAAATACTGAGAGGAATTGACAAGGTTGACAGAGACAGAATGTTCCAAAGATGGGACACAGCAACAAGGGGACACAGTTGGAAGTTGAAGACTCAGATGAATCACAGGGATGTTAGGAAGTATTTCTTCAGTCACAGAGTAGTCGGGAAGTGGAATAGCTTGGGAAGCGATGTAGTGGAGGCAGGTTCCATACACAGCTTTAAGAAGAGGTATGATAAAGCTCATGGCGCAGGGAGAGTGACCCAGTAGCGGCCAGTGAAGAGGCGGGGCCAGGAGCTATGTCTCGACCCCTGCAACCACAACTAGTTGAGTACAACTAGGTAAGTACACTCACACACACTCACACACACACTCACACACACACTCACACACACACACACACACACACACACACTCACACACACGACAGGATGTTCCAGAGAAGGAACACAGAAACAAGGGGACACAACTGGAAGCTGAAGACTCAGATGAGTCAAAGGGATGTTAGGAAGCATTTCTTCAGCCACAGAGTAGTCAGGAAGTGGAATAGTCTAGAGAAAGATATAGTGGAGGCAGGAAACATACATAGTTTTAAGACGAGGTATGATAAAGCTCATGGAGCAGGGAGAGCAGAGACCCAGTAGCGGAAAGCGAAGAGGCGGGGCCAGGAGCTGAGTCTCGACCCCTGCAACCACAATTAGGTGAGTACAATTAGGTGAGTATACACACACACACACTCACACACACACACACATGCACACTCACACACTCACACACACTCACACACACTCTCTCTCTCACACACACACACACACACACACACACACACACACACACACACTCACACACTCACACTGAGTGAGTCTCGACCCCTGCAACCACAATTATGTGAGTACACACACACACACACACACACCCCGATGGCATGGTGGCTAGCGCTCTTGCTTCACGCACGGAGGGCCCGGGTTCAATTCCCGGCGGGGCCGAAACATTTCGAAGTGTTTCGTTACACACACACACACACACACACACACATACATACAACAGGCCTAGTGTCTAATCGACATGTGCCTAGGACAAAATGGTAACTAACACACCGCGCGGTAGAGTGTAGTGGGACACAAGGCTCAGAGAATCTTAGTGTTTTTAGGGCGTGCATTAGTTCCTAGAGAAGCCAGTGGTAGTGACAGTGGTAGTGACAGTGGTAGTGACAGTGGTAGTGACAGTGGTAGTGACAGTGGTAGTGACAGGGTCAGAGAACAACCCTACAAGTGATAACCAAAGTTATTAACTAAAAAAAGGCGAGAGGAAGCCCGAAATTATACAACAAAATTTGAAAGTGCCAAATCGTTAGAGGCCTAGCAGGCACCTGTTGCCTCACTGTTACAAATACACAAAGTACAAAGCGAGTGACGAAAGTCAGAAGGTTAAGAGAGGTTGGTTAACGAACAAAGTGTGAGGCAGCATACAGCGAGAGTGACCAAGTTAACAAGAAGACGAAGAAAAGAAAAAAAAAATATATATATATAACCAGGGAAGGTGGCAGGCAGTAGGCCTCCAGGAGGTGGTGACGTCATAGAGAGGTTGTGTGTCATTATAAATAAGAGTAACTTACCAAAAGTGAAGTGTAATTTACCAAAAGTGAAAAGTGAAAACACTTGAGGAACGTGTTGTGTATGAGTATAAATGGATATACTTTATCATGGGTGAAGGATTTTGAAAAAAGTTTTAGAGCTCAATGCAGTACGACAACAAGGAGAAGAAGCAGCAGCTTGTCCAACGTCACTTCCAGACGCAAGAACACTCACCTAATGTGGTTGCATGTTGTGTCAGAAGTACTGGTCCCTGACACTGGTAGCTAAGGGTCACTCACTCCTGACAGCTATTACCAGAATTAGAGTAAAAACAACATTGATAAGGTGGAGATAGGAGTGATGAGTGCGTGATAAGCTAGTGAGGGACACCATCAAACACACACACACACATACACACACAGGAGCTGTGACCCGACCCCTGCAACCACAACTAGGTGAGTACACACACACACACATACACACACACACACACGCACACACACACACACACACACACACACACACACACACACACACAGTTTTAAGACTAGGTTTGATAAAGCTCATGGAGCAGGGAGAGAGAAGACCTAGTAGCAATCAGTGAAGAGGCGGGGCCAGGAGCTATGATTCGACCCCTGCAACCACAAATAGGTGAGTACACACACACACACACACACGCACACACACGAAAGCGAAAGGAGCTAGGAGGAGAGACAAGGACAGAATCAGCAGAGGACAACCAGATCAGGGCAGAGCAACAAGAGCAAGCACACACAGAACCCCACAACTAATCACACTATCCCAACACAAACCACAATCCCCCACCTAACACTCCGCTTTAGAATCCTGCAGTACACCGCTAGGTCCCCCACCCCCACAGACCCCCCAAAACACAGTGTTGGAGAGGAAACTGAAGGTATGGTACACCAACGCTGACGGCATAACAAATAAGTGGAAGGAGTGGCACGAAAGAGTCAAAGAGGCATCACTGGTAATTGCAGTGATGTATAACCCACCATAGAACAGCAGGAGGCCAAGGCAAGAGTATGATGAGAGTAATAGAGCGATGGTTGACACACTGGCTGAAGTGGCCAGAAGGGCTCATGCGAGCATGGCAAAGCTACTGTTCATGGGTGACTTCAACCACATGGAAATTGATTGGGAGAACTTGGAGCCACATGGGGGCCAAGAAACGTGAAGGGCTATGATGATGGAGGTGGTACTGGAAAACTTTATGTACCAACACGTAAGGGACACTACCAGAGAGAGAGGAGAGGATGAACCAGCGAGACTGGACCTAGTATTCACCTTGAGTAGTGCAGATATTGAGGACATCACATATGAAAGACCCCTTGGTGCCAGTGATCATGTCGTTTTAAGCTTCGAATACACAGTAGAGTTACAAGTGGAGGGGGAAGCAGGAAGGGCTGGATGAATAAAGCCAAACTACAAGAAAGGGGACTATGCAGGCATGAAGAACTTCCTGAACGGGGTTCAGTGGGACAGAGAACTGGCAGGGAAGTCAGTAAACGAGATGATGGAATGAGTGACAACAATATGCAAGGAAGCTGAGGAGAGGTTTGTACCCAAGGGTGACAGAAATAATGAAAAAGCCAGGATGAGCCCATGGTTCACCCAAAGGTGCAGAGAAGCCAATACCAAGTGTGCTAGGGAATGGGATAATAAGGAGAGCAGTCATAGAGCCAGAAATGAATATGCACAGGTAAGAAGGGAGGCCCAACGACAATATGAAAATGACATAGCAGCGAAAACCAAATCTGACCCAAAGCTGTTGTACAGCCACATCAGGAGGAAAACAACAATCAAGGACCAGGTGATCAGGTTAAGGAAGGAAGGATGAGAGATCACAAGAAACGACCACGAAGTATGTGAGGAACTCAACATGAGATTCAAAGAAGTGTTCACAGAGGAGACAGAAGGGACTCCAGAAAGACGGAGAGGTGGGGTACACCACCAAGTACTGGACACAATACACGTAACCGAGGAAGAAGTGAAGAGGCTGCTGAGTGAGTTAGATATCTCAAAAGCGATGGGGCCGGACAACATCTCTTCATAGGTCCTGAGAGAGGGAGCAGAGGCGCTATGTGTACCACTAACAACAATATGCAACACATCTATCGAAACATTGAGATTTCCTGAGATATGGAAGACAGCAAATGTAGTCCCTATTTTTGGAAAAGGAGACAGGCTCGAATCACTAAGCTACAGACCAGTGTCACTGACATGTATAATATGTAAAGTCATGGAGAAGATTATCAGGAGAAGAGTGGTGGAGCACCTAGAAAGGTATGAGCTTATCAACGACGGCCAGCACGGTTTCAGGGACGGGAAATCCTGTATCACAAACCTACTGGAGCTCTACGACAGGGTGACAGCAGTAAGACAAGAGAGAGAGGGCTGGGTAGATTGCATTTTCTTGGACTGTAAGAAGGCGTTTGACACAGTTCCACACAAGAGATTAGTGCAAAAGCTGGAGGACCAGGCAGGGATAACAGGGAAGGCACTACAATGGATCAGGGAATACCTGACAGGAAGACAGCAGCGAGTCATGGTACGTGGCGAGGTGTCAGAGTGGGCGCTGGTGACGAGTGGGGTTCCACAGGGGTCAGTCCTAGGACCGGTTCTGTTTCTGGTATTTGTGAACGACATGACGGAAGGAATAGACTCCGAAGTGTCCCTGTTTGCTGATGATGAGTAGTTGATGAGAAGAATTCAATCGGACGAGGACCAGGCAGAACTACAAAGGGATCTGGACAGGCTGCAAGCCTGGTCCAGCAATTGGCTCATGGAGTTCAACCCCATTAAGTGCAAAGTCATGAAGATTGGGGAAGGGCAAAGAAGACCGCAGACGGAGTACAGTCTAGGAGGCCAGAGACTACAAACCTCAATCAAGGAAAAAGATCTTTGGGTGAGTATAACACCAGGCACATCTCCTGAGGCGCACATCAACCAAATAACTGCTGCAGCATACTGGCGCCTAGCAAACCTAAGAACAGCATTCCGACATCTTAAAAAGGAATCGTTCAGAACCCTGTACACTGTGTACATTAGGCCCATACTGGAGTATGCAGCACCAGTTTGGAACCCACACCTAGCGAAGCACGTAAAGAAACTAGAGAAAGTGCAAAGTTTTGCACTTCGTATATCCTACGAAGAGAGGTTAAGGGAAATTGACCTGACGACACTGGAGGACAGGAGAGATAGGGGGGACATGATAACGACATATAAAATACTGAAAGAAATTGACAAGGTGGACAGAGACAGAATGTTCCAGAGATGGGACACAGCAACAAGGGGACACAGTTGGAAGTTGAAGACTCAGATGAATCACAGAGATGTTAGGAAGTATTTCTTCAGTCACAGAGTGGTCGGGAAGTGGAATAGTTTGGGAAGCGATGTATTGTACGCAGGTTCCATTCATAGCTTTCAGAAGAGGTATGATAAAGCTCATGGCGCAGGGAGAGTGACTCAGTAGCAACCAGTGAATGAGGCGGGGCCAGGAGCTATGACTCGACCCCTGCAACCACAGCTAGGTGAGTACACACACACACGCGCAAGTGGAATAGTCTGGCATGTGATGTAGTGGAGGCAGGAACCATACATAGCTTTAAGACGAGGTATGATAAAGCTCATGGAGCAAGGAAAGAGAGGACCTAGTAGCGAAGAGGGGTGGCCAGGAGCTGAATCTTGACTCCTGCAACCAGAAATAGGTGAGTACACAGAGGGATCTGGACAGGCTGCAAGCCTAGTCCAGCGATTGGCTCCTGGAGTTCAACCCCACCAAGTGCAAAGTCATGAAGATTGGGGAAGGGCAAAGAGTCTACAAACCTCGCTCAAGGAAAAAGATCTGGGGGTGAGTATAACACCAGGTACATCTCCTGAGGCGCACATCAACCAAATAACTGCTGCAGCATACGGGAGCCTAGCAAACCTAAGAACAGCATTCCGACATCTTAATAAGGAATCGTTCAGGACCCTGTACACTGTGTACGTTAGGCACATACTGGAGTATGCTGCACCAGTTTGGAACCCACACCTTGCCAAGCACGTAAAGAAACTAGAGAAAGTGCAAAGGTTTGCAACAAGACTAGTCCCGGAGCTAAGGAGTATGTCCTACGAGGAGAGGTTAAGGGAAATCGACCTGACGACACTGGAGGACAGGAGAGATAGGGGGGATATGATAACGGCATATAAAATACTGAGAGGAATTGACAAGTTGGACAGGGACAGAATGTTCCAGAGATGGGACACAGCAACAAGGGGACACAGTTGGAAGTTGAAGACTCAGATGAATCACAGGGATGTTAGGAAGTATTTCTTCAGTCACAGAGTTGTCGGGAAGTGGAATAGTTTGGGAAGCGATGTAGTGGAGGCAGGTTCCATACATAGCTTTAAGAATAGGTATGATAAAGCTCACGGCGCAGGGAGAGTGACCCAGTGTAGAGGCGGGGCCAGGAGCTATGTATCGACCCCTGCAACAGCAACTAGGTGAGTACATATACACACACACACACACTCACACACACACACACACACAAACACATACACACACAAACACACACACACACACACACTCACAAACACACGCCCCGTTGGCATGGTGGCTAGCGCTCTTGCTTCACGCACGGAGGGCCCGGGTTCAATTCCCGGCGGGGCCGAAACATTTCGAAGTGTTTCGTTACACACACACACACACACACACACACACACACACACACACACATACATACAACAGGCCTAGTGTCTAATCGACATGTGCCTAGGACAAAATGGTAAATAACACACACACACAGGAGCTGAGTATCGACCCCTGCAACCACAATTAGGTTAGTACATACACACATACACACACACACATATACACACACACACACAAACACACACACATGCACACACACTCACACACACACGCACACACACACACTCACACACACACACACACACACACACACACACACTAAACCGAATTTGGGTTGTTGAAGTTTTTAGTATCGAAAAGCAGTTTCAGATGCAATTAACAAAATTGCCTCATAATAAATTTCAAATTACATCAATTAAACTTAAGAGAGAACTCATTACAGGCTATGGAAAGCTCAGTGGAGCCTTACAACTGTCTTACCTATGATACATTGGTGTTGTTACATGTTTAGCATCTCGTAAAGCCCAGTGGAGCCTCGGAGGTGTCTTACCTATGATACGGTGGTGTTGTTAAGCATGTCTTAAAGCAGAGGTATCAAGGCACTCGCTGCAGGCAACCAGCTCGGGAGCACCTTCCTCTCCTTCATAAAAAAAAAATATTTAAGTGGGAAACCCGTGTGGATCATTCGGCATAAGGAATGGTGGAGGCTCGAACCAACGTCCTCTTAACTCACGTGAGCACGTACGTGGATTTCCCGCAAGAGATTAACAGCAAATTTCTCTGTTAGATTAGGTTAGATTAGGTTAGACTAGATTACATTAAGTTAGGTTAGATTAGGTTAGGTTAGATTAGGTTAGGTTAGGCTTGGTTAGGTTAGATTAGGCTAGGTTAGGTTGTATTCTGTTCATGAAAAATAACTAATTATAACCTTCACTATCGGAAAGATATATTAATATACTGTAAGACACAGACGATAATAAGCTCTGCAGTGAGAAATTAAAAAAAATAGAAGTCACTATGTAAGATTTTGACTATTTAAATTGCATTCATCAGTCTGTTAGTTGTTTGTCTTTACAACAGTGAAATGATTAAATTAAGGAACTGGTGGGTTAAACCCCCAACCGTTCCGTGATTTGTTTGCAGTCTTGATGCTACGATTTCATGAGTAGCTGAAATGAAGTCAATCTTTAGGAGGACGGGATCGAGCGAGAGATGTTTGTGTGTACAAGTTCAGCTACCAAGAGGACCTCTTGTTCATCACACAATGTGTCGTTGAATTGTCGTAGCCCAGGAGCTGTAGATTAATACCCTTAACTACCTCAAAGGCTGTAGCTCTACACCTTTACAGCCCTGAAGTTGTAGCTTAACACCCTAACGAAGCCCATGATCTGTAGCTCGACAAGCTTAAGTAATCCCCGAGATGTAGCTCAACTATCTTATGTAGCCCAGTAGTTGTAACTGAACTACCTTAAGTTTCCAGGAATTGTAGTTCAACAACCTTAAGTAGCCCAGGAGTTGTAGCTCAGCAACCATACGTAGCTCAGGAGTTGTAGTTCAGCACCCATACGTAGCTCAGGAGTTGTAGTTCAACAACCATACGTAGCTCAGGAGTTGTAGCTCAGCACCCATACGTAGCCCAGGAGTTGTAGCTCAGCAACCTGCTGAATTTCATAGGCTAGAAATCAAGACTTTTAAATACCGCTGAAACATGCGATGAATGGGATGAAACATTATGGAATAATTCTCAAAGAGTTTCGGAAACTCTGACTCAGTAATCTCAAACTAAAAATTTTGGATCGATTGGCTAAGCCTTCAAAATATGCAATATTTTATACATTATTAAAGATATGATACTGAAGCATGCGGAAACCCATGTAGGTGAACACCCTAAAGAGGCTCAGGAGCTGGACTCATTCATGACAACCAGCACGGGCTTCAGGGAGGGAAAATCCTGCGTCACAAACCTACAGGAGTTCTTCGACAAGGTAACAGAAGTAAATCAGGAAAGAGAGAGGAATGTGTAGATCGCATCTTCTTGGACTGTAAGAAGGTTTTCCACACATTGCCATACAAGAGGCTGGTTGAAAAGCTAGAAGAGCAGGAAGGAATAGCAAGGAAAGTACTGCAGTGGATCAGGGAATACCTGACAGGAATGGAACAACGTGCGTTGGTACGCGACGAGGTGTCAGACTGGATGCATGTGTCGAGTGGGGTTCCTCAAGGGTCGGTCCTAGGTCGGGTACTGTTTCTTGTATGTGTGTATGAAATGACGGAAGGGATAGATTCAAAATTGTCCCTGTTTGCAGATGATATGAAGCTAATGAGTAGAATACAAGCGGACGAGGATTAGGGAAGTCTGCAAGGGGATCTGGACAGGCTGCAAGCCTTGGCTCCTGGAGTTTAACCCCAGCAAGTGTAAAGTTAAGAAATTAGAGAAAGCGCAAAGGTTTGCAACAAGAATAGTCTCGGAGTTGAGGGGATTTTCTTACTAGGAGAGGTTAAGGGAACTCAACCTGACGACACTGGCGGACAGGAGGGATAGGGATGACATGGTAACGACGTATCAAATACTGAGAGGAACTGACAAGGTGGATAGGGACAGAACGTGTCAGAGATGGCACACAACAACACGGAGTCACAACTGGAAGTTAAAGACTCGGATGAATCACAGAGTTGTCTGGAAGTGGAACAGTCTGGTGAGTGATGTAGTGGAGGCAGGATCCATACATAGCTTTAAGAAGAGGTTCGATAAAGCTCATGGAGCTGGGAGAGGGTGTGAGATACTGTCAGCGAGACAGAAACACAAGGAGTGTCAGACACTGTCAGAGAAACACAAGGAGTGTCAGGCACTGTCAGAGAAACACAAGGAGTGTCAGGCACTGTCAGAGAAACACAAGGAGTGTCAGGCATTGTCAGAGAAACACAAGGAGTGTCAGGCACTGTCAGAGAAACAGAGGAACACAAGGAGTGTCAGACACTGTCAGAGGAACACAAGGAGTGTCAGACACTGTCAGAGAAACAGAGGAATACGAGGAGTGTCAGACACAGTCAGAGAAACAGAGGAACACAAGGAGTGTCAGACATAGTCAGAGAAACAGAGGAACACAAGGAGTGTCAGACACTGTCAGAGAAACAGAGGAACACAAGAAGTGTCAGATACTGTCAGAGAAACAGGGAAACTCATGTACCCTGTCGTGGAAGACTCAAGGAACCACTAAAGGTATCCCCTATCGTGAGTTAAGCTAAGAACCACAAGGGGCATCCTCTACCTTGTGTCACTCAAGTAACCTCTAGAAATATCCCCTGTCTTGGGTACCTCAGACAACCACTTTACGTATCATCAAGCAACCACTAGAAGACTACAAATATCCCCTGTTTTATGTCACTGAAGCAACCATCATAGGTATTCCCTGTAGTGGATATATCAAGCAACTGTAGAGGTATTCCCTCTCATGGTACACTCAAGCAACTACTAGAAGTATCCCCTGCCGTGGGACACCGGTAAACTATTAGTTCCCAAAACGACCATAAGGAGACTATTCTGGTTAATTCTAGCACGAACTTTCGTCTATAATTATACATAATTGTTTAAGATTATATAATCACACATAAGTGGCTCAGAGTTCAAGTCTGCGCTATAAAAACTCCAGACAACTGTATGGAGACCCAGAGTGTGCAGATAAATAATAATAATAACAATAATAATAATAATAATAATAGTAATAATAATAATAATAATAATAATAATAATAATAATAATAATAATAATAATAATAATAATAATAATAATAACAACAACAACAACAACAACAACAACAACAACAACAACAATAATAATAATAATAATTTTAATGGACGGGTTTTTTTCTGGGTCATATAAGAAAAAAATTGTCATAAATTCCAAAAAAATTTACCTTTAAAACTGTAATTATTAGTTTTTATTAATGCCGGAGTAATAGCAAATGGAGAAATTTCTCGTAACATTTAGCAATTAGCTAGTAACCAGTCCCTCAAACACAGTCATGCTCTAGTTGTGTTCTAGTTGCGGTCTAGCCATCGTACAAACAGGTGTATTTTACTCTGTTGTCCTTCCACTTACAACTGCCTAAATAAGGGGCCAGTCTTTGTTTATATACACTATGTTATAACTGATATTTTTCCGTTTCATAATATATCTGTCGGTCATAAGTTACATTAGTGACAAATGTTTGTGTCATACCATCCAGGCTGGGATAGTCAATAATAAAAAGGGTAATAATTGGATTGTAAAGATGTATACTTTGGTACTAGGCTATTTAATGTTTTATTTCTGCAAGAGTGTCCTCTTTTTAGCGTATTATTTCAATGGAGGTGCTTTTGCAATGACTTGCTTACGATCAGGATTCATCCAAAAGCTTACTGAGGAAAGTTCAAGTGTCGTAGATAGTAAGTGACTCAACGCGAGGTATTTGCTTCGAAGATTCTTCCTCAGGACGTCTGTATGGTGTTACAACCTGCCATGGAGATTGTAAAGTACATCCAAGGAAGTGCTCGGAACATATGACTATTTAATATATTGTCTGTTTCTGGTTGCAGCTCATCAGAATCTCTTGTTTCATAGTCATGTTTGCTGGTTATCCGAAGGTAACAAGTTGGAAAGTGTTTTGGAATTCCGGGAAGAACTGAGCACATTCGTGGAAGCTCAAAGGGAAGTTGATCTTCAAGATCACTCAACAGTGAATGATTTGTGCTAGTTCTTACTTGTCTTGCGGGTTTGGTTCTTACTTGTCTTGCGGGTTTGTCTTACTTGTCTTGCGGGTTTGTTTCAAGTGCCAAATAAACTAAATTTGAAGCTAAAAGGAAAAATAGAGAGAACAACGATTAACCACATTAACTGTGTACGGTGCACCACTGAAAAGCTTGAACTCTGGAAGAGATGTAAATACTGGACATGTGTGTCTGCTGTCAACAATCTTACCAAAGCTCTCATTGATACTCAAGTTGAACAGCCTTAGCTTTCAAGCAATATTTTCCTCAAATAAAGGCAGACATTTTAGCCATGACGCTTACAAGAACATTTTTATAGATTTCGGGGAGATGATTTGTCTGACGAGATCCACTAAGAGTTCTTGTAGATCATCAGTGACAGAACCACCAAGGACAGGTTCACAAAAGAACCACTTGCGACATTTTCGGTGAAGAGAGGCGAAGTTTATTGCAAAGTTGGGCATCTTGCTTTAACAACTCCGATGCCATTTTCCTCAATATATCTTTGTGAGTCTGTGTTCTCCACGCTACAAGACGCAACACCGATCTAACTTGGATGTTGAAGGTGACGTTGGATGTGGCCGCCCTCTCTACCACTCAGCCCAATATACGAACTCTGGTGACAAAGAAACAGTGTCAAGTCTCTCATTACTCTGTTCACCCTCGCTCACTCATTATTCTTAATTTCTTTCCCTCACTCTCCTTCCATCTCTCCCCACCTATCTCTCTCCCCTTTCACCCTGCTTTCCTCTCCTGTCACCCACCTTCTTTCTCTTCCCCTCATTTTGTTTTACTCTCCTCTGTCACCCCCACTTCTCTTCTTTCTTCTCTTCTCTCCCTTTCCCTTTCTTCTCAAACTTTTTATTTTATATTTTTTCCAAATTTGAATTTGGTTACCTGAAAGAATAATCATAGAATTTGTTCAGTTTTGTTATGTGAATAATTTATGATAAAAAAAGGCATAATTTTTGGACACCTGAAGAATAAAATCTTTAATAAAAGAGACGTATTTTTACCTTCCTGTTTAATACTGTCTTTTGAAAGTAAGATTTCCATATATAATTTGTAATTATATTTGGCTTGAAATCTATGAAATTCTGACAGAGTACAGAGGTCCACGGTACACAAACAAAAAAATGTTAATAATGACTGTAACTTAAGCATTTAGAAAAGAGATATAATAACTACTCTTAAAAAAAGATTCGATAAGATAATCATTGTCATATTAGTGTGATCACTGTGTTCATGTTCTTTACTCCACTGAACACACTGAACACACTGAACACACTCACTTCTTTATAGTAATAAAACACTGTTGAGACGGCAGCCTTCGCTTTGGAATCAGTTCGGTTTTGAAATTGTTCAGTTCTTTAATTTGTTCAATTGTTTAGTCTGGTCAGTTTTTGAAACTTCGGATTTGAAACTGTTCAGATTTGAAATTGTTCAGTTTTGAAACTGTTCAGATTTGAAATTGTTCAGTTTTGAAACTGTTCAGTTTTTTTTAAACTGTTCAGTTTTTGAAATTTCAGTTTTTGGTACTGTTCAGTTTTTGAAACTAGAATGCTTACGCATTCTAGAGGAAACTTTAGACGTTATTGTTCGTAGTGACATGATAATGATCGAAACGTTCAGGAAAATTATTGAAATAATTCATCCTATAGATTATTTGTGACGAGCAGTGAAAATAATTCTTTCCATCCCATGGCAGGGTGAGTATGAACCATCCCAGGGCTTGGTGAGTATGAACCATCCCAGGGCAGGGTGAGTATGAACCATCCCAGGGCAGGGTGAGTATGAACCATCCCAGGGCAGGGTGAGTATGAACCATCCCAGGGCAGGGTGAGTATGAACCATCCCAGGGCAGGGTGAGTATGAACCATCCCAGGGCAGGGTGAGTATGAACCATCCCAGGGCAGGGTGAGTGTGAACCATCCCAGGGCAGGGTGAGTATGAACCATCCCAGGGCAGGGTGAGTATGAACCATCCCAGGGCAGGGTGAGTATGAACCATCCCAGGGCAGGGTGAGTATGAACCATCCCAGGGCAGGGTGAGTATGAACCATCCCAGGGCAGGGTGAGTATGAACCATCCCAGGGCAGGGTGAGTATGAACCATCACAGGGCAGGGTGAGTATAAACCATCCCAGGGAGGAATATGATACCTATAAAACTGTCATATTGATAGTTCTTTTCGTTACTCCAGGCCACAGATGATAGGTGTTCTTTAAACCCATTGTAAAGTGCTAAGCGAAAATCTGGGACTGTTACTGAATTATCCCTACTATCATTCTTTTATTCAATACTAAAGGCAATCGATCTGTAGTCGCGCCAAGTTCCTCAGTAGATTCTGGATTACTAGCAAGTGTATCCTTCTTAGTCAGAACTAAATCAAGCAGGTTATTTCCCCTCGTTGGTTCTGTCACAAACTGCTCCAAAAACAGTCTTGACCTCCCTACTGGAAGTCGTTGGACTCAAGATTCTCAGTCAAGGAATTCCAATGAGTTTGAGTAAAGTTAAAGACTCCTAGAATTACTACGTCATTGTGCCTAATGGCCTTAAGAATATCTTCTCAAAGTAGTCTCCCTTGTTCCCTATCCAAGTTTGAGGGACTGTAAATCCCACCTAAAATAAGTTTTTATGCTTTTTTGAAAATTGTACCCAGACAGACTGTGTGTGTGTGTTCTTTCAGACTTTATACCAGCTTTTTTGAGGCAATTTAAGTGTTGTCTGGAATATAGTGCCACCCCACCTCCCTTGCCATACCCATCGTGGAATAACTTAAAACCCTGAATGTGACATTCCACAGGAATGTCGTCAATGTTACCCGCTCTTGCAACTCATCTCAACTAGTCCATCTTGTTTCTATATCTACGACTATTTGTATAATACGTATTTCAAAACCCTCTCTTCTCTTTTCCTTCCCTTCTCCTTCCTGTTCCTCCACTATCTCTATTATTGTCCTTATCACCTAGTGCCACCGGCTTTCCAATATTCACCAGTAACTCTGCTTCATTCTGCTTATAACTGGTTTCTCTAAACCTCACAATCACTAACTTGAGAATTCATCACTCACGAAATCGTAATAACACGACTGCAAACAAACCACTGAACAGGTGGGGTTAGAACCCATGGCGAGTGAGTCGTAAAACTCCAGGCCAGTGCATAAGCCACTGGCCCAGCTGGCTACAGTAAGATTCACCCAATTAGGTATATTTATACTCTATAGGGAGGTTAGCATGGGCCCCACTGTTACAAAATGACACGATATCTATTAGTAATAGACATCTCCAGTGAACACTAGAAAGGATAGCCCTTCTAGCATCCAGCCTGTTACTGGGCTTTTGTAACAAAGTCAGTATCCTGGTCCAGTTATCCGACATATTATTAATATCACCATTGGATCCCAACTGGTAGGATACTAACCAAACATATATATTTAAAAGGTTTATTATCAAAGTGAGTGTCTAGGGTTTCAAAGTAAATAAATGTACATATGATCAGGATGTTCATTAAGTTATGAATTAGGAGGTTAATTAGGAGGTTAGCTCCTACACTGCTCTCATATACAATAATGCTGTGCTGACACCACGAGAGCTAAAGCCTCTTTCTCAATAGTGGCATAGTTTTTCTGATGTCGTTTGAGTTTAGAAGAATAGTAGCAAATAGGATGCAATATGTCAGTAGTTGTGGACTGTTGGAGCAGCACCGCACCTACTGCATAACCACTCGCATCTATATGCAAAAAGAAGGGTAGGTTGAAGTTAGGACTTTGCAGAACTGGAGCAGAGGAAAGCAAGCGCTTCAACCTTATAAATGAGTCTGAACAATCTTGAGTCCAGATGAACTGAACTTTGCTACTAGTGAGCTCAGTGAGAGGAGCAGCGACTTGAGCAAAGTTAGGACAGAACCTGCGATAATAACCTGCCATACCCAGGAATATTTGCACACCCTTCCTATCCTGTGGCACTGGAAAAGCAGCAATAGCACGAACTTTAGCATCAATAGGAGCAACTTCACCTTGGCCTATACAAAACCCTAGATAGGTAATCTTGGCTTGACCAAAACTACACTTAGCCAAGTTAACAGTGAAATTATAATGCGTCAGTTTCTCAAACAAAGCTCTGAGACGTGTCAAGTGTTGTTCCCATTCGTCACTGTACACCACTAAATCGTCAAGATAGGCTTCTACTCCGTCTAAGTCGTAGGTCAACTCGTTCATAATACGTTGAAATGACGAAGCAGCATTACATAAGCCAAATGGAGTGACGAGATAGTTGAACAATCCATCTTGAACAGTGAAGGCTGATATTTCTTTAGCACGTTCAGTAAGCCGGTCTTGATAATATCCTCGTAAGAGATCTAAACGACTAACATACTGTGCTCCTGAAACACGATCAATCAGGTCGTCTATGCGAGGTAAGGGATAACCATCAGGCAAAGTGACAGAGTTCACTTTCCTGTAATCAGTGCACATCCTGAAACTACCATCAGGCTTGGGCACTAATATACACGGTGAGGCCCATGAACTTTTACTGCGTTCAATAAGTCCATGAGATAACAAAAAGTCAACTTCTTCTCTCAATGCTCTATGTTTCGTTGGACTCATTCTATATGGTGATTGTTTAATAGGTGAAGCTCCCTGTACATCAACGTCATGTATTCCCAGAGTACATCGTTTAGGAACATCACTAAACAATTCAGGGTACTGCAAAATCATGTTCTTAACATTACTTGCTTTATCAGCATCAAGGTTAATTAGAAAATGATCTAGTGATTGAAGCGTCACTGAATTTTCTAAACATACCTCTATATCTCTAGAGATGTCAGGCAGACTGACGTTTCCTTCCTGTGGTCTAGGAAGAATAGAAGCAGTAGGTAGAGGGCTAGCGTAGTATGTCTTGTGCTGATTAATGTGGTACACATGATTAGATTTTCTCTTCCCAGGCGTGCGTACTAGGTAATTTACGTCACTAAGCTTCTTCACTACTTCCAGGGGACCATCATACCTGGCTTGTAGAGCTTGACCTGGTACTAATTTCTGTGCCATCACCTTATCTCCTGCTTTAAAAGAGCGAGATACAGCACGCTTGTCATACTGTTGTTTCATCCTAGCCTGAGCTGAAACTAGGTTTTTCAAAGCAAACTCTCGAGCAGCAGTTAAATGCTTCTGCATTAATGAAGGTGATGTGCTTAATGATGGATTAGATTTTCCTGTCCACACGTCTTTCAACACAGCAAGAGGACCACGCACTTGGTGTCCGTATATTAGCTCAAACGGACTAAATCCTAGACTTTCTTGCTCACTTTCTCTTATAGCAAACAGAAGAAAAGGTACACCTTCATCCCAGTCTCTAGAAAAATGTTCACAATAGGCTCTCATCATACACTTCAGTGTCTGATGAAATCTCTCTAGTGTTAAGTCTATTTTCTTGGCTGCTTACTTTGGGCAGTAGAATGGTAGCGTAGGTGCAGAGATACGGCCGATGACTAGACTCAGTTTATTAATGGCGAACAGAGCGTGAGGGGACCGGGAGCCAGTTGGGTAGAACCTGGTTCAGTGAGGTAGGCCGTCGAAGTGAGAAAGAGGCATGGCTGACCAGCCCGACCTGATAGGCCTATAGAGGGCAGCACCATAGTGCCACGCAGTTTGAAACAGTCTCTGGATAGGCTGTTTACATCTGCTCGGCCACCTACCGCGTGTCGTCTCGACACGACAATACTGGCGGGCACGAAGGTGTAAACAAGCAAGCAAGGTTACCCAGGGGAAACTGGCTTCCGGTCACCTGACATTTACAACAGGAAATTGCCGGCGCAGGCCGAAAAAAAAACTCTCCCCCTTCGTGAGTCGGGGAAGAGAAAATCGGCCTGCCCGTACAGCTGGACAGAGGACAGAACAAGCCAATGCTGACACAGGAACTAGTCTTCTATATACAGGTTGTCCACAGGGCCAGACGTCAACTTGACTGCACATCCATGAGCGCTGTACCATCCCACCGCTGCCACCACTGTTAAGTCTATTTTCTTGGCTGCTTACTTTGGGCAGTAGAATGGTAGTGTAGGTGCAGAGATACGACCGATGACTAGACTCAGTTTATTAATGGCAAGGTGTAGATGTACACGCGAACAGAGCGTGAGGGGACCGGGAGCCAGTTGGGTAGAACCTGGTTCAGTGAGGTAGGCCGTCGAAGTGAGAAAGAAGCATTGCTGACCAGCCCGACCTGATAGGCCTATAGAGGGCAGCACCATAGTGCCGCGCAGTTTGAAACAGTCTCTGGATAGGCTGTTTACACTAGAGCACCTTGTGACTGAGGGTGGTAACTGGTAGAAAGTACTGATTTCATTCCTAGGTGAGATAATGCTTCTCGAAAGATCTTAGAGGTGAAGTTGGATCCCTGATCCGACTGTATCTCTGGAGGCAATCCAACCTGGGAGAAAAATTTCATCAATGCACGAGCATTAATTTTTCTTAAAGGAATGGCTTCAGGATAGCGTGTAGCTGCGTCCATTATTGTAAACAGGTATTGGTTCCCCAACTTGGTTCTAGGAAGAGGACCAACACAATCTATGATAAGACGTGAGAATGGATCACCATTTACAATTATTGGTATGAGAGGTGCAGGTGGAGGCGTGTGAGCTGGTTTGCCTGTCACCTGACAGACGTGGCAACGTTGCACATGATCAGCAACAGTGTCCTTCATTCTCGGCCAAGTGAAATGTTTTGCCAGTTTACCTAGTGTCTTCCTGACACCCAAATGTCCTCCTATGGGACTATTGTGAGCAAAATCAATAGCTTGCTCACGGAATGTAACTGGTAAAACAACAAGATGCTTGACTGTGTTGGAATCACTGTCAGCTGTTAACTGACTTGTACTTTTCTCCATTAGTACACCTTTACTGTAATAGTAACAATTATCGAGATCCTTTGCTTCACTCTCAGTAACTGCTATATCTCTCAGTCTCTCCAAAGACTGATCAACAAACTGATCCTTGATTAAATCGTCGTGAGTGAGAATCTTCACACCAGTTGTGTCTTGACTAGGCTGATGAGGTAGGGGGGGTGTCAGTGCTAGTAATCCTGGGCGCAGAGAATCACTGAACAACATATTCAACCCCAAGTCATTATCATCAACTAACTCAGCAGGAGACAAGGATGGTTGTTGTTGTATCTTTGACATAGCACGAGTTATTGCACTGAGAGGGAATAATATAGGCTTCTCTCTACAAGCTTCAATGGCATAATTATCCTCAGTGGTATTATCAATCACAAGTGGTTCCTAACAAATACCAGCCTG
Source organism: Cherax destructor (assembly GCA_009830355.1). Lineage (NCBI taxonomy): Eukaryota > Metazoa > Arthropoda > Malacostraca > Decapoda > Parastacidae > Cherax > Cherax destructor. Next base: position 4,947 of record WNWK01011073.1, on the reverse strand, counting down.
AAGGATATCGTTCCCTATCAACAAGTCCACTGACCTGATAGGAAATTCACCACTAGAAATACCAACTGACATATAACCAGAATAATAGCTTGTTTCAAGGTACACTTTGTGAAGAGGAACTTTAATAACAGCACCTCCATAGGCTTCTAACAATACATCTATCTGGGTATAGGTATCATTAGTTAAAGGCAATACATGTTCTCTTAACAAAGTAAGATAACTACCAGTGTCTCGGAAAGTAATTATCTCGGTGAGCTTAGATTCGTCAAGTCCTACTTTGCCTCTCGACAAGTACGGACTCATAGCTGACCGAATTTTCTCATCAGATACTCGGTCTGATGTTAGTCATCTATTCTGAGAAACATTCTTCAAAACAGCAGGATCAGAATTACTAGGTTGTAGGTGCCCTTGTTGCACCGAAGAAGATAAGACTTGAGTGGGAGCGCATTCCGCACGATCTTGTCTCATATCTCTTTCTAACTTAAAGCAATACTCTCGAGTATGACCTTTCTTAAGACAGTAGTTACATTTGACATTCTTCTTCTCAGTATTAGACTTCTGTCTAGCTACAGAGACAGATTCAGGAATGTCAGGTATCCTGGTGAAGGTACGAGAAGTAACAGTAGCAGGTGTTTTAGGCCGGCACTGATCAGCTGATTGGGTTTGTCAATTCCTAGGACATTTTGTAGTTACCTTTTTTCTCTCAGTTTTGATGCGTACGATTTTGTGAGAAATTTCGTAGTTGTCAGCTAATGCTGCAGTCTCTAGAATATCTGAGGCAGTGTGGTCGATCAGATATTCCTGTACATCAGCAGACATACAGTTGTTGAATTCCTCGTGAAGTAGTAGCTGAACGAGACTGTCATAAGTCCGGCACTGGGAAGCTCTACACCACCTCTCAAATGCAAGCTTTTTCTCACGGGCAAACTCCACACAAGTTTGACCTTGTCGTCGTTGTAACGTACGAAATGCACGTTGGTAACTTACAGGTAACAAATTATATGTCTCAAGAATGGTTTCCTTGACTGTGACATAGTCAATGTATTTGGCAAATGGCAAAGCAGCAGTACATGTTTGAGCTCTGCCAGTCAAAGCTGTGTGCAACAATGTAGCCCAATGCTTACGTGGCCAATTCATGGCACGTGCTTGATTTTCGAATACATCAAAGTAGGTATCTAGGTCTGTCTCCATGAACTTAGGGACCATTGTGGCAGCTTTCTGCACGTTAAATGTATCCTCTAAAGTCTAACTAGGCTGATCAGATCTAATACTCTGTTGTCTCTGGAAACGAACAGTTTCTCTATGGAACTCTTCCTCGTTCAATTTCCTCTGTGCCTCAATTTGTGCCGTTTGCAACAATATTAGGCGTTCCATCCTGTCGAATTGCTCCTGAGATATAGGATCAAAAGACAAAAGAAAAGTAGGTAAATGAACAGGTTTATCTGGATGGACCCTAGGTCGGGCACCTAGTCCAGCCATGCCAATAGAGCCTAGATCTGGTCTAGTATAAGTAGAGACAGGTGTAGCATCAACAGTACTAGTATGAGGCTGCGTCATACTTCTTGGTACATTCTGTGCTAATGTCTGAGTCAGGTGGGAAGATGTGAGAGAGAACTGAGTTATACTAGACTCATAAACTTCTGCCTGAGTTGCTCTCTTTTCTACGTCATCCCTTAGCGACATATTTCCTAGTTGTGACTCCATGCTCTCTGAATCTGATTCTGAATCAGAACTCTCTGCATGATCAGGAAACAACATATCTCTAATTAATGCTCTGACTGTTACTGCGGTGTAACTACGGTTGTACGTCACACCCAGATGCTTGGCTACCTGCCAACAAGTCTGAAGTTTTAAAGTACGTAACTTAGACAAAGTCAGAGTATCAATTAACTTTTTCACCTTATCATACATCACAAAAATAAGTACAATATGAGAGAGTGATTATGGGAAGCTAGAATCCTAATGTAAGAATTTACTTTACAAGTTACACTAGTGTTGGTTGTCTTAGAGCTAGAGCTCATTAACAGTATTTCCATCTCCTTGGATCAAGAGACTCGGGCAGGTACATACATCCCCTATGATGTTGTACAACACCAAACTCCTAGTCTTCAGATTAAGAAATTACTCAAAGTGTTTGACCATAGAGCTACTAGTATGGCAAACTGGACAATTCCTCCAACACCTTGGATCAAGAACCTCCTGGACAGGCCCCCATTTGTTACAAAATGACACGATATCTATTAGTAATAGACATCTCCAGTGAACACTAGAAAGGATAGCCCTTCTAGCATGCATCCTGTTACTGGGCTTTTGTAACAAAGTCAGCATCCTGGTCCAGTTATCCGACATATTATTAATATCACCATTGGATCCCAACTGGTAGGATACTAACCAAACAGATATATTTAAAAGGTTTATTATCAAAGTGAGTGTCTAGGGTTTCAAAGTAAATAAATGTACATATGATCAGGATGTTCATTAAGTTATGAATTAGGAGGTTAATTAGGAGGTTAGCTCCTACACTGCTCTCATATACAATAATGCTGTGCTGAGGGCACATATATCCAAATGACTCTGAAGTACCATCAGGTACAATGTCAGTAATTACAATAATACAGATATATGCAAATAAGAATATATGTGTGTATGAGTGAGCTCCAGGTAATTCTAAGACTCGACTCAACCAGTGTCCGACTGAACAACTTCTCATAAGCTAGCTTCTCTAACAAACTGACAATCAGAACAGCTTGATTGTCCAGTAAAATGACCAATTCGCAGAACAGCAATATAACAAGCAACAGCAACACAGTGTCAGGAACCAGGAGATAGAAAATCGACCCTAACTGGGGACCATCAATAGATCCTCCAAAACAGTCAAAAAATTCCCTTTCTACTGAAGCTAGGTTCAGCATAAACAATCCCAAACTGTGGCGGTGCACAGATGCCTTATCGAATTAGGTCAGGAGCTGTAGCTAGAGACCTGAGTTATCTCAGAGTGTCAATGTGACACACAACCCAGAAAAACGTCGAAAATCACTGTCTAGTCTATCCTCTGTGAACAGAGTTACACAGAGTCCTGAGAAGTATGTTTCGTCTCACCACCGAACACATACTCTACCACACAGAGTCTAAATGGCGAGAAAACAAGCAGAGACAGGAGAGAGGTGTTGTCTCAACGATGTCCAGCTGCGTAGTGCTTTCGAGGAAGGAGCAGCAGCCACCCACCTCAGGTGGAATCATGTGACTCCCTCCCAGCAAAAAGCGTAGTGTCATAATCGGTAGTTTGCCAACTCCAAGGCAGCTACTACAAACATGAGCACAATTTATAATATTACATCCTACCTAATGAACATAGCTAAGTCAAGTAATGTCAAATATAAGTCAAATAGGTCAAATAATAATATAAAGCAAGATATTAACGATTTAGCTATTATCGAGAATATCAGCAATATAAAATGATAGAAAATGGAAATATACATAAAATATATACATTGGGGCCAAATTCTGGGGTCGCAATACCCACCATGACCACCCGTAGGTTGGTTCGTTTACAATCGTGTTATTACGATTTTGTGAGTCATGATGACGGCTTTGAGAGGACATGAGCTAGAGTTTGTCATGGATACGCTGACACGAGATTCATCTGCACAAATGTGCATTTGTGGTTACAGTGGGACCCATGCTGAAGTCCCTATGGAGTATAAATATATCTAGTGCAATTAATCTTTTTTATAATCAGCTGGCCCAGTGGCTTACACACTGGCCTGGAGTTTTACGACATACTTGACATGGGTTCTAACCCCACCTGTGCCGTGGTTTGAGAATTCATCCTGCAAGTTCCAGTGTATCACATTTCATTGTTTTCCTACAACAAACTATACCTCCAACTATTTCTAGTTTAAAGCCCTAACAGCTTCTTCCACTGCACTAGCCAGTGCCCCCACACCTGCCCCAGATAAGAAACCCCCATCCCTTGCATACATGTCATTTCTGCCATACAAGAGGTCCCAGTTGTCTATAAATGGTACTGCAATGTTCTTACAGTGTTTGCCCAGCCATCAAATAACACCAATTGCACTGGACAGCCATTTATTTCCAACTCCTCTCCTCGTTAAAATGCCACATATTAAAGGGTACCCTCTCTTCTTCCTAATTATCTCTGTTGCTGACCTATACCTGCTAATCAAGACCTCCCTCTTACATCTGCCAATATCGTCACCTCCAGCACTGAGACAGATGATAGGATTTCTCCCGATACCTCTCATGATGTTGTCAAGACGGTTAGCAACATCTTCCATCCCTGCCTCAGGAAAACACACTCTCTGCCTCCTCTTCCTATCTCTACGACAAACTGCCCTATCCATAAACTTAAACTGACTGTCTCCAACTAAAATACTGTTCTTATCTTCACTGGCGAGATTTGCTGTGATGTTACCATTGGTACTTGTAAGTCTTCGTTGGAAGGTCCTGGATCGTAGATTCACATTCGCCTGATAAATAAAAAAGTTGCTGGTCTCCACAGCAGTCTCCTGGACCTTCCTCAGCTTTAATTTCGTCCTATTAGTTCAAACTAGCATCTAGTCTTTGGTCCAGTCATCGACGCGGCAGTCCTCGTCGACGTTGCTCCGGGGATAATCCTTGCACATACTTTTCAGTGGTTGATTTTCTCTTCTAGCTTCTATTAACTCTGCCTTAAGATGAAGATACCTGCTGCCCATAGTCGTAGGAAGCCATCCTCATAATCTCATGTAATTAAGAACAGAGAGCACACCAGGTACGTCTTCGCACTAGCAAGACACCTCACCACTCAAGCAAGAACACTTCACCACTCAAGCAAGAGCACCTCACCACTCAAGCAAGAACACCTCACCACTCAAGCAAGTTACCTCACCACTAGCAGCGCTTATTCCTATTCCAATTATTGGAGAACCTTCCTTATATCTAATT
>WNWK01011072.1:0-66542 GCA_009830355.1 Cherax destructor | reverse complement strand
TGATCTACACCCTACCCACTCTAAAGCCTCCTTGCTCATCTGCAATCCTACTCTCTGTCTTACCTTTAATTCTTTCAATAATAACCCTGCCATACACTTTACCTGGTATACTCAGTAAACTTATTCCCCTATAATTTTTACACTCTTTTATCCCCCTTCCCTTTATATAAAGGAACTATACATGCTCGCTGCCAATCCCTAGGTACCTTCCCTCTTTCATACATTTATTAAACAAAAATACCAACCACTCCAGCACTATATCCCCCTGCTTTTAACATTTCTGTCATGATTCGTCAATTCCAGCTGCTTTACCCCTTTCATTCTACGTAATGCCTCACGCACCTCCCCCACACTCACATCCTGCTCTTCTTCACTCTAAACGATGTTGTACCTCCCTGGCCAGTACATGAAATTATCGCCCTCTTTTCATCGACATTTAAAAGTTCCTCAAAATATTCCCGCCATCTACCCAATACCTCCAGCTCCCCATCTACTAACTCCCTACTCTGTTTTTAACTGACAAATCCATTCGTTCCCTAGGCTTTCTTACCTTGTTTATCTCACTCCAAAAATTTTTCTTGTTTTCAGCAAAATTTCTTGACAGAGCCTCTCCGTTCTTTCATCCGCTCTTCTTTTGCACTCTCTCACCACTCTCTTCACCTTTCTTTTACTCTCCATATACTCTGCTCTTCTACTAACACTTCTGTTTTGTAAAAACCTCTCATAAGCTACCTTTTTCTCTTTATCCACCCTTTACTTCTTCATTCCACCACTCACTCTTCTTTCCTCCTGCCCACCCTCCTATAACCACAAACTTCTGCCCCACATTCTAATACTGCATTTTTAAAACTATCCCAACTCTCTTCAACCCCCCCACTACTCCTACTTGCACTAGCCCACCTTTCTGCCAATAGTTGCTTATATCTCACCCTAACTTCCTCCTCCCTTAGTTTATACACTTTTACCTCTCTCTTACTTGCTGTTGCCATTTTCTTTTGTCCCATCTACCTTTTACTCTAACTGTAGCTACAACCAAATAATGATCTGATATATCCGTTGCCCCTCTATAAACATGTACATCCTGAAGCCTACCCATCAACCTTTTATCCACCAATACATAATCTAACAAACTACTTTCCTTACATGCTATATCATACCTTGTATATTTATTTATCCTCTTTTTCATAAAATATGTATTACTTATTACCAAACCTGTTTCTACACATAGCTCAATTAATGGCTCCCCATTTACATTTACCCCTGGCACCCCAAATTTACCTACTACTCCATCCACAACATTTTTACCCACTTTAGCATTAAGATCCCCAACCACAATTACTCTCTCACTTGGTTCAAAACTCCCCACACACTCACTCAACATTTCCCAAAATCTCTCTCTCTCTCACACTTCTCTCTTCTCCAGGTGCATAAACACTTACTATAACCCACTTTTCACATCCAACCTTTATTTTACTCACATAATCCTTGAATTTATACATTTATATTCCTTCTTTACCTGCCATAACTGATTATTCAACATTATTGCCACTCCTTCTTTAGCTCTAACTCTATTTGAAACCCTGATCTAATCCCATTTATTTCTCCCCACTGAAACTCTCCTACCCCCTTCAGCTTTGTCTCACTTAAAGCCAGGACATCCAGCTTCTTTTCATTCATAACATCTACAATCATCTCTTTCTTATCATTCGCACAACATCCACGCACATTCAAACATCCCACTCTGACGATTTTCTTCTTCTTCTTTTTAGTAAGCTATACAGGAAAAGGGGTTACTAGCCCATTGTTCCCGGCATTTTAGTTGACTTTTACAACACGCATGGCTTACGGAGGAAAGATTCTTATTCCACTTCCCCATGGATATGAAAGGGAAAAGCAATAAGAACAAGAACTATTAAGATAAAATCAAAGAAAACTCAGATGAGTGTGTATACAATAAACGTGTACATGTTTGCGTAGTGTGACCTAAGTGTAAGTAGAAGTAGCAAGACGTACCTGAAATCTTGCATGTTTATGAGACAGAAAAAAGACACCAGCAATCCTACCATCATGTAAAACAGTTTCAGGTTTCTGTTTCACAGTCACCTGGCAGGATGGTAGTACCTCCCTGAGTGGTTGCTGTCTACCAACCTACTACCTACATATATATATTCTATATATACATATATATATTCTATATATACATACATGTATATATATATTCTATATATACATATATATATTTTCTATATATACATATATATATTTTATATATACATATATATTTCTTCTTTCAACACGTCGGCCGTTTCCCACCGAAGCAGGGTGGCCCAAAAGAAAAAAACGAAAGTTTCTCCTTTTACATTTAGTAATATATACAGGAGAAGGGGTTACTAGCCCCTTGCACCCGGCATTTTAGTCGCCTCTTACGACACGCATGGCTTACGGAGGAAGAATTCTGTTCCACTTCCCTATGGAGATAAGAGGAAATAAGAACAAGAACTAGTAAGAAAATAGAAGAAAACCCAGAGGGGTGTGTGTATATACATATGCTTGTACATGAATGTGTAGTGTGACCTAAGTGTAAGTAGAAGTAACAAGACATACCTGAAATCTTGCATGTTTATATGACAGAAAAAAGACACCAGCAATCCTACCATCATGTAAAACAAATACAGGCTTTCGTTTTACACTCACTTGGCAGTACGGTAGTACCTCCCTGGGCGGTTGCTGTCTACCAACCTACTACGTAGCATACATATATATATATTCTATATACGTATACATACAGTGGTACCTCGAGTTACGATATTTTTTCGTTCGAGAATGCTATTCAAGTGCCATTACCAAACGAATTTATCCCCATAAGGAATAATGTAAAATAGACTAGTCCTTTTACACCCCCAAAAATATACTTACAAAAGCATTTAAAAAAATAAACTTTCATAAAAGGGCGATTTTGGGGACCATCGTAACTCGAGGTACCACTGTATATACAGTGGACCCCCGAGTTTCGTAAAAACTTCACTCCTGAAGTCTGCTCAAGTGCCATTACCGAACGAATTTACTACCTTAAGGAAAAATTTCACGTAGGTTAGTCTATTTCAGACCCCCAAAAATACACTTCCACAAGAACTTACAAAATTATACTTACATAATTGCACGATTTCCGGGGTATTCGTTAACCGAGGGTCCACTGTATATTCTATATATACATATATTCTATATATACATATATTCTATATATACATATATATATATATATTATATATATACATATATATATATATTCTATATATACATATATATATATATATATATTCTATATATACATATATATATATATTCTATATATACATATATATATATTCTAGATATACATATATATATTCTATATATACATATATATATTCTATATATATATGTATTCTATATATATATATATTATATAAATACAGTGGTACCTCGACTTACGATGTTATCATCTTACGTTATATTCGATAACCGATATTTATAACGTACGAAATTTGAATGCGACTTCCGATGTTTGATTCGTCTACCGACATTCGTACCGGACGTGTCCGCTGGCGCCCAGCTGACGCGCACTCCAGGAGCGTCAGTGCTATTGTTTACAAGCGAGAGCGACCACCCACCCACACCCACGCATTCATACCAGTATATTGTCATTATTCCACTGTTTTTAGTGCTTGCAACTGCTAAATAAGCTACCATGGGTCCAAGGAAAGATCCTAGTGCTAAGCCTGTGGTAAAGAATGTGCAGGGAGTGAAGCATTTATGCAGGGAGTGTAGCATTTATGCAGGGAGTGTAGCAGGCATGCAGGAGTGTAGCAGGCATGCAGGGAGTGTAGCAAAGATGCAGGGAGTGTAGCAGGGATGCAGGGAGTGTAGCAAGGATGCAGGGAGTGTAGCAAGGATGCAGGGAGTGTAGCAAGGATGCAGGGAGTGTAGCAGGGATGCAGGAGTGTAGCAAGGATGCAGGGAGTGTAGCAAGGATGCAGGGAGTGTAGCAGGGATGCAGGGAGTGTAGCAAGGATGCAGGGAGTGTAGCAAGGATGCAGGAGTGTAGCAGGGATGCAGGAGTGTAGCAAGGATGCAGGGAGTGTAGCAAGGATGCAGGGAGTGTAGCAAGGATGCAGGTAGTGTAGTAGCATGCAGGAGTGTAGCATTCATGCAGGAGTGTAGCAAAGATGCAGGGAGTGTAGCAAGGATGCAGGGAGTGTAGCAAGGATGCAGGGAGTGTAGTAGGCATGCAGGGAGTGTAGCATTCATGCAGGGAGTGTAGCATTCATGCAGGGAGTGTAGCATTCATGCAGGGAGTGTAGCATTCATGCAGGGAGTGTAGCATTCATGCAGGGAGTGTAGCATTCATGCAGGGAGTGTAGCATTCATGCAGGAGTGTAGCATTCATGCAGGGAGTGAGCATTCATGCAGGAGTGTAGCATTCATGCAGGGAGTGTAGCATTCATGCAGGGAGGTAGCATTCAAAGAAAAGGCCAGTAACCCCAGAAAAGAACTTGGTACCTGCAGTGTTAATGGAAGGATTCCCCTTCCAAACACTAGCATACTACTCCACCTTCTCCCTCCTCCCGTCCTCCACACATCAACAACTCTTCAATAAATGTAAGTGACATGTTATTGTTCAATATTTACATGTGTATTTAGGTATTCTTTATTAAATTCTTTATTATTTAATGTCAAAAAGTTCTAAAAATATTTTATATAACTACTTTTGGAAGTCTTGGACGGATTAAATTTATTTCCATTATTTCTTATGGGGAAAATTGATTCGAGTAACGATTGTTTCCCTTAAGATATGCCCTCTGACGGATTAATATCGTAAGTCGAGATACCACTGTATACATATATATATTCTATATATACATATATATATTCTATATATACATATATATATATATATATATATATATATATACAGTGGTACCTGACTTTACGATGGTCCCCAAACTCACCCTTTTATGTAAGTTTATTTTTTAAATGCTTTGTAAGTGTAATTTTGGGGTCTAAAAGGACTAGTCTATTTTACAACATTTCTTAAGGAGATAAATTCGTTTGGTAATGGCACTTGAACAGCATTCTGAATGAAAAAATATCGTAAGTCGAGGTACCACTGTATATATATATATATATATATGGGGAAGTGGAAAAGAATCTTTCCTCCGTAAGCCATGCGTGTCGTATGAGGCGACTAAGATGCCGGAGCAATGGCTAGTAACCCTTCTCCTGTACAAATCTACTAAAAACGAGAAGAAGAAAAACTTTATAAAATTGGGTTGTCTGAATGTGCGTGGATGTAGGCGGATGATAAGAAAGAGATGATTGCCGATGTTATGAATGAAAAGAAGTTGGATGTCCTGGCCCTAAGCTAAACAAAGCTGAAGGGGGTAGGCGAGTTTCAGTGGGGAGAAATAAATGGGATTAAGTCAGGAATATCTGAGAGAGTTAGAGCTAAGGAAGGGGTAGCAATAATGTTGAAGGATCAGTTATGGAAGGAAAAGAGGGAATATAAATGTGTAAATTCAAGGATTATGTGGATTAAAATAAGGGTCGGATGCGAAAAGTGGGTCATAATAAGCGTGTATGCACCTGGAGAAGAGAGGAGTGTAGAGGAGAGAGAGATTTTGGGAGATGTTAGCGAATGTATAGGAACTTTGAACCAAATGAGAGAGTAATTGTGGTAGGGGACCTAAATGCTAAAGTGGGAGAAACATGCAGAGAGGGTGTAGTAGGTAAGTTTGGGGTGCCAGGTGTAAATGATAATGGGAGCCCTTTGATTGAACTTTGTATAGAAAGGGTTTAGTTATAGGTAATACATATTTTAAGAAAAAGAGGATAAATAAGTATACAAGATATGATGTAGGGCGTAATGACAGTAGTTTGTTGGACTATGTATTGATAGATAAAAGACTGTTGAGTAGACTTCAGGATGTACATGTTTATAGAGGGGCTACAGATATATCAGATCACTTTTTAGTTATAGCTACAGTGGGAGTAAAAGGTAGATGGGATACAAGGAAAATAGAATCAGTAAGTAAAAGAGAGGTGAAGGTTTATAAACTAAAAGAGGAGGCAGTTAGGGTAAGATATAAACAACTATTGGAGGATAGATGGGCTAGTGAGAGTGTAGGCAATGGGGTCGAAAATGTATGGGGTAGATTTAAAAATGTAGTGTTAGAGTGTTAGAGTGTTCAGCAGAAGTTTGTGGTTACAGGCGAGTGGGTGCGGAGGAAGAGGAGCGATTGGTGGAATGATGATGAAAGAGAGTAGTAAGGGAGAAAAAGTTAGCATATGAGAGGTTTTTACAAAGTACAAGTGATGCAAGGAGGGAAGAGTATATGGAGAGAAAAGAGAGGTTAAAAGAGTGGTGAAGCAATGTAAAAAGAGAGCAGATGAGAGAGTGGGTGAGATGTTATCAGCAAATTTTGTTGAAAATAAGAAAAGTTTTGGAATGAGATTAATAAGTTGAGGAAGCCTAGAGAACAAATGGATTTGACAGTTAAAAATAGGAGAGGAGAGTTATTAAATGGAGAGTTAGAGGTATCGGGAAGATGGAGAGAATATTTTGAGGATTTGTTAAATGTTGATGAAGACAGGAAGCTGTGATTTCGTGTGTAGGGCAAGGAGGAATAACATCTTGTAGGAGTGTGGAAGAGCCAGTTGTGGGTGTAGGGAAGTTCGTGAGGCAGTGGGTAGAATGAAAGGGGTAAGGCAGCTGGGATTGATGGGATAAAGATAGAAATGTTAAAAGCAGGTGGGGATATAATTTGGAGTGGTTGGTGCTATTATTTAATAAATGTATGGAAGAGGGTAAGGTACCTAGGGATTGGCAGAGAGCGTGTATTGTTCCTTTGTATAAAGGCAAAGGGACAAAAGAGAGTGCAAAAATTATAGGGAATAAGTCTGTTGAGTGTACCTGGTAAAGTGTATGGTAGAGTTATTATTGAAAGAATTAAGAGTAAAACAGAAAGCAGGATAGCAGATGAACAAGGGGGCTTTAGGAAAGGTAGGGGTGTGTAGACCAAGTGTTTACAGTGAAACATATAGGTGAACAGTATTTGGATAAGGGTAAAGATGTTTTTGTGGCATTTATGGATTTGGAAAAGGCGTATGATAGGGTAGATAGGGGCAATGTGGCAGATGTTGCAGGTGTATGGAATAGGAGGAAGGTTACTGAAAGCAGTGAAGAGTTTTTATGAGGATAGTGAGGCTCAGGTTAGAGTGTGTAGGAGGGAAGGGGACTATTTCCAGTAAAAGTGGGCCTTAGACAAGGATGTGTGATGTCACCGTGGTTGTTCAATATATTTATAGATGGGGTTGTAAGAGAAGTGAATGCGAGGGTCTTGGCAAGAGGTGTTGGGCTAAAAGATAAAGAAGCAAATACAAAGTGGGAGTTGTCACAGTTGCTTTTTGCTGATGACACTGTGCTTTTGGGAGATTCTGAAGAGAAGCTGCAGAGGTTGGTGGATGAATTTGGTAGGGTGTGTAAAAGAAGAAAATTGAAAGTGAATACACACACAACCCGATATAAAAGAGAGGAGCTTACGACGACGTTTCGCCCGACTTGGACCATTTACAAAGTCACACTAACACACAGAGACAGAGGAAGGGTATTTATAGGCAGGCAGACAGGGGAGGGTACAAGAGAGTGGGGAAATGTAGGAGTAGTGGTAAGCTCCTCTCTTTTATATGTGCGGGTTGTGTGTGTATTGTTCCAGTCACGGTATTGTGCCTTTTTTGTTATTTATTGAAAGTGAATATAGGAAAGAGTAAGGTGATGAGGATAACAAAAAGAATAGGTGACGAAAGATTGGATATCAGATTGGAGGGAGAGAGTATGGAGGAGGTGAATGTATTCAGATATTTGGGAGTGGACATGTCGGGGATGGGTCTATGAAGGATGAGGTGAATCATAGAATTGATGAGGGAAAAGGGTGAGTGGAGCACTTCGGAGTCTGTGGAGACAAAGAACCTTGTCCATGGAAGTAAAGAGGGGAATGTATGAGAGTATAGTTATACCAACGCTCTTATATGGGTGTGAAGCATGGGTGATGAATGTTGCAACGAGGAGAAGGCTGGAGGCAGTGGAGATGTCATGTCTGAGGTCAAGTGTGGTGTGAATATAATGCAGAGAATTCGGAGTTTGGAAATTAGGAGGAGGTGCGGGATTACCAAAACGATTGTCCAGAGAGCTGAGGAGGGGTTGTTGAGGTGGTTTGGACATGTAGAGCGAATGGAACGAGACAGAGTGACTTCGAGAGTGTATAAATCTGTAGTGGAGGGAAGGCGGGGTAGGGGTCGGCCTAGGAAAGGTTGGAGGGAGGGGGTAAAGGAAGTTTTGTGTGCGAGGGGCTTGGATTTCCAGCAAGCATGTGTGAGCGTGTTTGATAGAGTGAATGGAGGCATATGGTTTTTAATACTTGACGTGCTGTTGGAGTGTGAGCAAAGTAACATTTATGAAGGGATTCAGGGAAACCGGCAGGCCGGACTTGAGTTCTGGAGATGGGAAGTACAGTGCCGGCACTCTGAAGGAGGGGTGTTAATGTTGCAGTTTTATAACTGTAGTGTAAAGCACCCTTCTGGCAAGACAGTGATGGAGTGAATGATGATGAAAGTTTTCTTTTTCGGCAATCTCTGCCTTGGTGAATCGCATGTGTTAATAAAAATATATATATATATATATATATATATATATATATATATATATATATATATATATATATATATATATATATATATATATATATATATATATATATATTCTATATATACATATATATATATATATATTCTATATATACATATATATATATATATATTCTATATATAATATATTATATATATATTCTATATATACATATATATATATTCTATATACATATATATATATATTATATATATATATATATATATATATATATATATTCTATATATATATATATATATATATATATATATATATATATATATATATATATATATATATATACAGTGGTACCTTGACTTACGATATTTTTCATTCCAGAATGCTGTTCAAGTGCCATTACCAAACGAATTTATCTCCTTAAGAAATGATGTAAAATAGACTAGTCCGTTTAGACCACCAAAATTACACTTACAAAAGCATTTAAAAAAATAAACTTACATAAAAGGGTGTGTTTGGGGACCATCGTAAGTCGAGGTACCACTGTATATATATATATATTAATATATATATATATATATATACAGTGGTACCTCGAGTTACGATATTTTTTCGTTCGAGAATGCTGTTCAAGTGCCATTACCAAACGAATTTATCCCCATAAGGAATAATGTAAAATAGACTAGTCATTTTATATGTATATATTCTATATATACATATATATATTTACTATATATACATATATATATTCTATATATACATATATATATGTATTCTATATATACATATATATATATATATATATATTCTATATATACATATATATATTTTCTATATATACATATATATATTCTATATATACATATATATATATATATAGTATATATATTCTATATATACATATATATATAGTATATATATTCTATATATACATATATATATATATTCTATATATACATATATATATATATATTCTCTATATATACATAGATATATATATATTCTATATATAGATATATATATATTCTATATATAGATATATATATATTCTATATACAGTGGTACTCGAGTTCATGTCCCAAATCAGCTTTTATGTAAGTTTATTTTTAAATGCTTTTGTAAGTATATTTTGGGGTGTAAAGGACTAGTCTATTTTACATTATTCCTTAAGGGGATAAATTCGCTTGGTAATGGCACTTGAACAGCATTCTAACGAAAAATATCGTAACTGAGGTACCACTGTATATATATATATTTCTATATATATATACATATATATATATATATATATATCATATATTATATATATATATATATATATATATATATATATATATATATATATATATATATATATATACAGTGGTACCTCGAGTTACGATATTTTTCGTTCGAGAATGCTGTTCAAGTGCCATTACCAAACGAATTTATCCCCATAAGAATAATGTAAAATAGACTAGTCTTTTTACACCCCAAAATATACCTACAAAGGCATTTAAAAATAAACTTACATAAAAGGGCGATTTTGGGGACCATCGTAACTCGAGGTACCACTGTATATATACAGTGGACCCTCGGTTAACGAAAAATTCATTGCAGAAGCCTGCTCAAGTGCCATTACTGAACGAATTTACGTCCTAAGAAATAATGTCATGTAGGTTAGTCTATTTCAGACCCCAAACTACACTTCCACAAGAACTTACAAAATTATACTTACATAATTGCACGATTTCTGGGGTATTCGTCAACGAGGGTCCACTGTATATATATATATATATACAGTGAACCCCAGTTTCGTAAACCCGAAATCGTACATTTATGTAAGTATAATATTGAAGTGCTTGTGGAAAAGTATTTTTGGGGGTCTGAAATAGACTAACCTACGTGATATTTTTTCTTAAGGGGGTAAATTGTTCGTAATGGCACTTGAGCAGACTTCATGAGTGAAGTTTTTACGAACTCGTGGGTCCACTGTATATATATATATATATATATATATATATATATATATATATATATATAATACATATATATATATATATATATATATATATATATATATATATATATATATATATAATATATATATATACATATATATATATATATATATATATATATATATATATATATATATATATATATATATATATATATATATATATATATATATATAATATATATACATATATATACATATACAGTGGTCCCTCGGTTTTCATGCATCTCCAAACTCAAACATTTATGTAAGTGTATTTTCGTAAGTGCTGTTGCAAGTGTATTTTTGGGGGTCTGAAATAGACTAACCTATGTGACATTATTTCTTAAGGAAGTAAATTCGTTCGGTAATGGCACCTGAGCAGCATTCTGGAACGTATTTTCGGCGAAAACCGAGGGACCACTGTATATATATACATATATATATATATATATATATTTATTTATTAACACATCGGCCGATTCCCACCAAGGCAGGGTGGCCCGAAAAAGAAAAACTTTCATCATTCACTCCTTCACTGTCTTGCCAGAGTGGTGCTTTACACTTCAGTTATAAAACTGCAACATTAACACCCCTCATTCAGAGTGCAGACACTGTACTTCCCATCTCCAGGACTCAAGTCCGGCCTGCCGGTTTCCCTGAATCCCTTCATAAATGTTACTTTTCTCACACTCTAACAGCACGTCAAGTATTAAAAACCATTTGTCTCCATTCACTCCTATCAAATACGCTCACACATGCTTGCTGGAAGTCCAAGCCCCTCGCACACAAAACTTCCTTTACCCCCTCCCTCCAACCTTTCCTAGGCCGACCCCTACCCCGCCTTCCCTCCACTACAGATTTATACACTCTCGAAGTTATTCTATCTCGTTCCATTCTCTCTACATGTCCGAACCACCTCAACAACCCCTCCTCAGCTCTCTGGATAATAGTTTTGGTAATCCCGCACCTCCTCCTAATTTCCAAACTCCGAATTCTCTGCATTATATTCACACCACACATTGACCTCAGACATGACATCTCCACTGCCTCCAGCCTTCTCCTCGTTGCAACATTCATCACCCATGCTTCACACCCATATAAGAGTGTTGGTATAACTATACTCTCATTCCCTTCTTTACTTCCATGGACAAAGTTCTTTGTCTCCACAGACTCCGAAGTGCTCCACTCACCCTTTTTCCCTCATCAATTCTATGATTCACCTCATCCTTCATAGACCCATCTGCTGACATGTCCACTCCCAAATATCTGAATACATTCACCTCCTCCATACTCTCTCCCTCCAATCTGATATCCAATCTTTCGTCACCTAATCTTTTTGTTATCCTCATCACCTTACTCTTTCCTATATTCATTTTCAATTTTCTTCTTTTACACACCCTACCAAATTCATCCACCAACCTCTGCAACTTCTCTTCAGAATCTCCCAAAAGCACAGTGTCATCAGCAAAAAGCAACTGTGACAACTCCCACTTTGTATTTAATTCTTTATCTTTGAACCCCACACCTCTTGCCAAGACCCTCGCATTCACTTCTCTTACAACCCCATCTATAAATATAATGAACAACCACGGTGACATCACACATCCTTGTCTAAGGCCCACTTTTACTGGGAAATAGTCCCCTTCCCTCCTACACACTCTAACTTGAGCCTCACTATCCTCATAAAAACTATTCACTGCTTTCAGTAACCTACTTCCTATTCCATACACCTGCAACATCTGCCACATTGCCCCCCTATCCACCCTATCATACGCCTTTTCCAAATCCATAAATGCCACAAAAACCTCTTCACCCTTATCCAAATACTGTTCACCTATATGTTTCACTGTAAACACTTGGTCTACACACCCCCTACCTTTCCTAAAGCCCCCTGGTTCATCTGCTATCCTGCTTTCTGTTTTACTCTTAATTCTTTCAATAATAACTCTACCATACACTTTACCAGGTACACTCAACAGACTTACTTCCCTATAATTTTTGCACTCTCTTTTGTCCCCTTTGCCTTTATACAAAGGAACAATACACGCTCTCTGCCAATCCCTAGGTACCTTACCCTCTTCCATACATTTATTAAATAATAGCACTAACCACTCCAAAACTATATCCCCACCTGCTTTTAACATTTCTATCTTTATCCCATCAATCCCAGCTGCCTTACCCCCTTTCATTCTACCCACTGCCTCACGAACTTCCCCCACACTCACAACTGGCTCTTCCACACTCCTACAAGATGTTATTCCTCCTTGCCCTATACACGAAATCACAGCTTCCCTGTCTTCATCAACAAACAACTCCTCAAAATATTCCCTCCATCTTCCCGATAATTCTAACTGTCCATTTAATAACTCTCCTCTCCTATTTTTAACTGTCAGATCCATTTGTTCCCTAGGCTTCCTCAACTTATTAATCTCACTCCAAAACTTTTTCTTATTTTCAACAAAATTTGTTGATAACATCTCACCCACTCTCTCATTTGCTCTCTTTTTACATTGCTTCACCACTCTCTTTACCTTTCTTTTTCTCTCCATATACTCTTCTCTCCTTGCATCACTTCTACTTTGTAACAACCTCTCATATGCTAACTTTTTCTCCCTTACTACTCTCTTTACATCATCATTCCACCAATCGCTCTTCTTCCCTCCCGCACCCACTCGCCTGTAACCACAAACTTCTGCTGAACACTCTAACACTACATTTTTAAATCTACCCCATACATCTTCGACCCCATTGCCTACACTCTCACTAGCCCATCTATCCTCCAATAGTTGTTTATATCTTACGCTAACTGCCTCCTCTTTTAGTTTATAAACCTTCACCTCTCTCTTACTTACTGCTTCTATTTTCCTTGTATCCTATCTACCTTTTACTCCCACTGTAGCTATAACTAAAAAGTGATCTGATATATCTGTGGCCCCTCTATAAACATGTACATCCTGAAGTCTACTCAACAGTCTTTTATCTACCAATACATAGTCCAACAAACTACTGTCATTACGCCCTACATCATATCTTGTATACTTATTTATCCTCTTTTTCTTAAAATATGTATTACCTATAACTAAACCCCTTTCTATACAAAGTTCAATCAAAGGGCTCCCATTATCATTTACACCTGGCACCCCAAACTTACTTACCACACCCTCTCTATATGTTTCTCCTACTTTAGCATTTAGGTCCCCTACCACAATTACTCTCTCACTTGGTTCAAAAGTTCCTATACATTCGCTTAACATCTCCCAAAATCTCTCTCTCTCCTCTACACTCCTCTCTTCTCCAGGTGCATACACGCTTATTATGACCCACTTTTCGCATCCGACCCTTATTTTAATCCACATAATCATCGAATTTACACATTTATATTACCTCTTCTCCTTCCATAACTGATCCTTCAACATTATTGCTACCCCTTCCTTAGCTCTAACTCTCTCAGATACTCCTGACTTAATCCCATTTATTTCTCCCCACTGAAACTCGCCTACCCCCTTCAGCTTTGTTTCGCTTAGGGCCAGGACATCCTGGTACCTCGAGTTACGATATTTTTTCGATCGAGAATGCTGTTCAAGTGCCATTACCAAACGAATTTATCCCCATAAGGAATAATGTAAAATAGACTAGTCCTTTTACACCCCCAAAAATATACTTACAAAAGCATTTAAAAAAATAAACTTACATAAAAGGGCGATTTTGGGGACCATCGTATCTCGAGGTACCACTGTAGTTTTAAAAATGCAGTATTAGAATGTGGGGCAGAAGTTTGTGGCTATAGGAGGGTGGGTGCAGGAGGAAAGGGGAGTTAGTGGTGGAATGAAGAAGTAAAAGGTGTGATAAAAGAGAAAAAGGTAGCTTATGAGAGGTTTTTACAAAACAGAAGTGTTAATAGAAGAGCAGAGTATATGGAGAGTAAAAGAAAGGTGAAGAGTGGTGAGAGAGTGCAAAAGAAGAGCGGATGAAAGAATGGGAGAGGCTCTGTCAAGAAATTTTGCTGAAAACAAGAAAAAATTTTGGAGTGAGATAAACAAGGTAAGAAAGCCTAGGGAACGAATGGATTTGTCAGTTAAAAAGAGTAGGGAAGTTAGTAGATGGGGAGCTGGAGGTATTGGGTAGATGGCGGGAATATTTTGAGGAACTTTTAAATGTCGATGAAAAGAGGGGGGCGATAATTTCATGTACTGGCCAGGGAGGTACAACATCGTTTAGGAGTGAAGAAGAGCAGGATGTGAGTGTGGGGGAGGTGCGTGAGGCATTACATAGAATGAAAGTGGGTAAAGCAGCTGGAATTGAGGGAATCATGACAGAAATGTTAAAAGCAGGGGGGGATATAGTGCTGGAGTGGTTGGTATTTTTGTTTAATAAATGTATGAAAGAGGGGAAGGTACCTAGGGATTGGCAGAGAGCATTTATAGTTCCTTTATATAAAGGGAAGGGGGATAAAAAAGAGTGTAAAAATTATAGGGGAATAAGTTTACTGAGTATACCAGGTAAAGTGTATGGCAGGGTTATTATTGAAAGAATTAGAGGTAAGACAGAGAGTAGGATTGCAGATGAGCAAGGAGGCTTTAGAGTGGGTAGGGGATGTGTAGATCAAGTGTTTACAGTGAAGCATATATGTGAACAGTATTTAGATGAAGGTAGAGAAGTTTTTATTGCATTTATGGATTTAGAAAAGGCATATGATAGAGTGGATAGGGGAGCAATGTGGCAAATGTTGCAAGTGTATGGAATAGGTAGTAAGTTACTGAAGGCTGTAAAGAGTTTTTATGAGGATAGTGAGGCTCAGGTTAGGGTGTGTAGGAGAGAGGGAGATTACTTCCCGGTAAAAGTAGGTCTTAGACAGGGATGTGTAATGTCACCATGGTTGTTTAATATATTTATAGATGGAGTTGTAAATGCTAGGGTGTTGGGGAGAGGGGTGGGATTAAATTATGGAGAATTAAATGCAAAATGGGAGTTGACACAGTTACTTTTTGCTGATGATACTGTGCTTATGGGAGATTCTAAAGAAAAGTTGCAAAGGTTAGTGGACGAGTTTGGGAGAGTGTGTAAAGGTAGAAAGTTAAAAGTGAACATAGATAAGAGTAAGGTGATGAGGGTATCAAACGATTTAAATAAAGAAAAATTGGATATCACATTGGAGAGAGGGATTATGGAAGAAGTAAATGTTTTCAGATATTTGGGAGTTGACGTGTCAGCGGATGGGTTTATGAAGGATGAGGTTAACCATAGAATTGATGAAGGAAAAAAGGTGAGTGGTGCGTTGAGGTATCTGTGGAGACAAAAACGTTATCCATGGAGGCAAAGAAGAGAATGTACGAAAGTATAGTGGTACCAACACTCTTATATGGGTGTGAAGCATGGGTTGCAAATGCTGCAGCAAGGAGGAGGTTGGAGGCAGTGGAGATGTCCTGTCTAAGGGCTATGTGTGGTGTAAATATTATGCATAAAATTCGGAATGTGGAAATTAGGAGAAGGTGTGGAGTTACTAAAAGTATTTGTCAGAGGGCTGAAGAGGGTTTGTTGAGGTGGTTTGGTCATTTAGAGAGAATGGATCAAAATAGAATGACTTGGAGAGCGTATAAATCTGTAGGGAAAGGAAGGCGGGGTAGGGGTCGTCCTAGAAAAGGTTGGAGGGAAGGGGTAAAGGAGGTATTGTGGGCGAGGGGATTGGACTTCCAGCAAGCATGTGTGAGCGTGTTAGATAGGTGTGAATGGAGACGAATGGTTTTTGGGACATGACGATCTGTTGGAGTGTGAGCAGGGTAACATTTTGTGAAGGGATTCAGGGAAACCAGTTAATTGATTTAGTTGGACTTGAGTCCTGGAAATGGGAAGTACAATGCCTGCACTTTAAAGGAGGGGTCTGGGATAGTGACAGCTGGGAGGGACAATTCTCAGCTGTCGTATCTGAGCTCCTCTGTAAAGACAGTGGTTATGTATGAGTGTGGTAAAAGTGTTGAATGACGATGAAAGTATTTTCTTTTTGGGGATTTTCTTTCTTTTTTTGTCACCCTGCCTCGGTGGGAGACGGCCGACTTGTTGGAAAAAAAAGAAAAATATATTATATAATATATAATATATATACAGTGGTACCTCGATTTACGATGGTCCCCAAACTCACCCTTTTATGTAAGTTTATTTTTTTAAATGCTTTTGTAAGTGTAATTTTGGGGGTCTAAAAGGACTAGTCTATTTTACAACATTTCTTAAGGAGATAAATTCGTTTGGTAATGGCACTTGAACAGCATTCTGGAATGAAAAAATATCGTAAGTCGAGGTACCACTGTATATATATATATGGTGGACCCTCGGTTTTCGTTGAAAATTCATTCGAAAATGCTGTTTGAGTGCCATTACCGAACGAATTTGTTCTCATAAGGACAAATGTTAATTAGATTACTCGTTTCAGAACCTAAAAAATACCCTTAAAAAGCTCTTACAAAAATACATTTACATACAGTTGACCATCGGCTAACGTTCTTAATCCGTTCCAGGAGCTAGAGCTTTAGCCGAAAAAAACGTTATCCGAAGCCTTATTTCTCATAAGAAATAATGTAAATACAATTAATCCGTTCCTGATATCCAAAAATATTCACAAAAAAAAAAATATTTTAAAGAATAACTATAGTTTTACATACAGAAAACACACATAAATACTACATATAATTTAAAATTTATAAATAAATAATGAAATAAACATTTAAAATAACATTTACTTACCTTTAATGAAGAGACTTGCTGGCATCGGGAAGATAGGGAGGACAGGGGCAGGGCTTAGTGTTTGGAAGGGAAATCCTCACTCCCTGCACTACTGCTACATCCCTGTATGCTTGCTACACTCCTTTCATGCCTGTTACACTCCCTGCATGCCTGCTACACTCCTTGCATGCCTGCTACACTCCTTGCATGCCTGCTACACTCCCTGCATGCCTGCTACACTCCCTGCATGCCTGCTACACTCCTTGCATGCCTGCTACACTCCCTGCATGCCTGCTAAACTGTGTTTTTGTTGTACATCCTGACAAGCTCACCCACACGTACGCCACTCTCATATTTTTCAACAATCTCCTTCTTCAGTTCGATGGTGTTCCTCACTCTCTTTAGCACAGAGGTGCCACTAGGAAGCTTCTTTGGACCCATGGTGACTTATTTCACAGTGACAGTCACTAAATCACCGGGCAACTGAGACAGTAGAGCCTCAGACTGTCAATTTGCAGACTGCGCTTTGAGTCCCTTGTCCACCCTTCTGTTTATTCATTGATAGTTGTTTATTACAACTTAATTTGAGTTCATGTGATTATCTGGTGAGAGTAACAATCTTGTGTGCTCTTCTTGCCTTGAGAGGGCTCAAATAATTTGTTGACTTCTGTATTCGTGGATCCTCCTTGGCCTGAGAGGTCTCGATAATGATTTGTTGGCTTCTGTATTTGTGGATCCTCCTTGTCCTGAGAGGCCTCGATAATTGATAATTTGTTGGCTTCTGTATTTGTGGATCATTGCCTTGAGAGGGCTCAATAAATAATTTGTTGGCTTCTGTATTCGTTGATCCTCCTTGCCGTGAGAGGTCTCGATAACTAATACAGTGAGTTTTCCGAGTTACGAGCTGTCGCTCAGTCAATTTTTTGCTTTGAGTTGTGAGCCAAAATCCGAGTTACGAGCAAGCTTCAGATATTCCTCCACTCGCAGGAGAGAGGAAATATAAAAAACCTTGATAATAACCAATGTGTAACATCATTTCAATTTTGATACCACTGGTGTCATCCTGCCAGAATGTTCTATAACATATGCCCTAAGTAAAAGAGAAAATTCTGGAACGTGTAATGCATGTTTGACTGTCTGGCTGATTTGCTTTGGCTGTCTCTATCTCCTTCTGTCTGTCTGTATCTATCTCTGTCTCTGCCTATCTGTGTGTCTATCTCTGTCTCTATCTTACAGTTACCTGGAGATACCTGGAGTTTACCTGGAGAGAGTTCCGTGGGTCAACGCCCCCGCGGCCCGGTCTGTGACCAGGCCTCATAAATACAGTTATACATAGTGTAAATTACCTAGGATAACCCAAAAAAATCCAGACAAAGTGCTGTACTATGCTTGTAGATATAAGGCATAATAAGCATGACTAGCAGGTAATACATATTTTCACTTGTTCAGGAATCAGATGTGACCGACTCTGCATCATGTGTAATACTGTACCTGTTTGTTCATGAGCGGCTCTCTGAGACAGAGAGACAAGTAGAGACAGGAAGACAGAAAGACAGATAAGCAGAGAGAGAGATAAACATAGACAAAAAGACAGAAACAAACAGATAGGCAATTTTTATGTGTAACAGTGAAAAATAAAGCCAAGGCAGTGCACGATCATCAAATGTCACGCCACGAGTGTCACTCTACTGGCAGTGGAGTGATACTCATGTATACTCCAGCATTTCTAAAACATTGCTGGGACCTGGCAAAAAAGGCAAAAATTATTTCTTATTTATAAATAGATTTTTCTTATTTAACCCTTTGGGGGTCGACAGGCCTTCTCTGAAACTTGTTCTCAGGGTCGAAAATATTTTGGGAAAAAAAAAATCTTATGAAATGATAGAGAATCTTTTTCCGATCATAACGATAACGACACCAAAAGTATGAAATTTGATTGAAAACTTACAGAATTATGCTCTTGCAAAGTTATTGGTCTCGACAATGTTTATGCATTGGCGATTTCGCCCACTTTGAGCCCTATTTTTGGCCAATTCCAATGTTCCAGTCCACTAAAATCATAGCTATTTCACTAGAACTCCATTTCTTCTATCGATTGAGTACAAGAAACCGCCCATTTACCAATTTTAACTACCCAAAATAGTGGTCAGAAAATGGCAATTTGGCCAATTTCACACAAATTTTTCAAATGATGCCAACTTCAAAATGGGGTCCAAAATAAACAAGGCAGACATTCCTGGCACTAAAATAACATCTTCTCTGTTCATTAGTCACGTCTCAGGCCCCTCTTACATTACTTTTGCTTTCCATTTTGAATTTTTATTCTCACAAAAAATAGAAGATTTACTGTTATGTATACAACTGTATCATTGTAAAAATGGTATAAATAATATCAGCGCACTTGTGGAAGAATATTAGACTCACTAGTTGATGTGTAGTGGACGCATGGTGTGATTTCTTTACTCATGAACATCGTCAAAAATCAAACATTTTTGCTAATTTGAGCTCAATTTCAAGGTACTTGTCAATGCCAAACCAATCAAAATCATCTCTATTTCTGTAATATATCTTCCATACTATCAAATGAGACCAAGAAAACGAGAATACATCAATAAATACTATATGAATAGACTGCAAAGTCGATGTGTAGTGGACGCATGGTGTGATTTCTTTACTCATGAACATCGTCAAAAATCGAACATTTTTGCTAATTTGAGCTCAATTTCAAGGTACTTGTCATTGCCAAACCAATCAAAATCATCTCTATTTCTGTAATATATCTTCCATACTATCAAATGAGACCAAGAAAACGAGAATACATCAATAAATACTATATGAATAGACTGCAAAGTCGATGTGTAGTGGACAGCAGTAACAGCCTGGTTGATCAGGCTCTGGTCCAACAGGAGGCCTGGTCACGGACCGGGCCGCGGGGGCGTTGACCCCTGGAATTCTCTCCAGGTAGATTCCAGGTAGAGTTTTTTTTTTCTCATTATGCAGTGTGTGCTGCAGGAATTTTTTTTACACTGCGCACACTGACCACACAGACCCATTCTTTCATATGAAGGCCTACCAGCCGTTTCCCACTTAATTTGAGGCTGCTAGAATTTACGCGTACTAGTACGGCACCGACCCTGGCGCGTAAAACGTACTAGTACGGCACCGACCCCGAAAGGATTAAAAACCCATAACAAAAAAATTGGGTTTTTTTTTTTTGGGGGTTGGAATGGATTAATGGCATTTCAGTTCATTTCAATGAGGAAAATTGATTTGATATACATATGAGCAAATTGAGTTAGTTGGGTCACAGAATGAATTAAACTCGTAATTTTCTGGCTTTTGTATTCGTAGATTTTGATTATCCAGTGTTTTTACTTAACCCTTTCAGGGTCCGTGCTGTAGTTCTACGGCTTTGAGTTCAGGGTCCAAACCGTAGTTCTGTGTCATGAGCTCAGCTCACTCAGATAAGCTGTGAGCGGTAAATTTGGGCATAGATATGAGAGAATACATCTGTGGTAAGTTTGCACCACATAAAACAAATTCTGCAGCACACAGTGCATAATGAGAGAAAAAAACTGAAACCGTAATTTTCTATTAAAAAACCGACTTTGCAGTGTTTTTTCGTATACTTTTTATAGTTGTATTTGCGATTTCTTGGTCTCATTTGATAGAATGGAAGTCATATTACAGATATAGAGATGATTTTGATTGGTTTTAGTATTGGAAATGGCTTGAAACTGAGCTCAAAGTAGCGGAAATGTTCAATTTTTATCGATGTTCAAGAGTAAACAAATGACCTCACACGTCTAATACACGCCAGTTGGTGGGTCTAATATACGTTCACAAATGTGGTGATATTATTTTTACAATTATTACTATATTGCATAACAGTAAATCTTCCATTTTTTTGTTTGAATAAAAATTCATTATATGAATACAAAATCAAAATGGAATTCATTTGTAAAGACTGAAAACGTAACTAATGAACAGAGGAAATGTTAGTTTAGTGCCAGGAATGCCTGCATTATTTATTCTGCACCCTATTTTGAAATTGGAATATTTTGAACTTTGAGTTAAATTGGCTAAATTACCAATTCCAATCACTTTATTTTGTAGTTGAAACAGTTGACTGGGCGATTTCTTGTGCTCAATCGATAGAATAGAAGTAATACTAGTGAAATTGCTAAGAATTTGGTTGACTGGTATAATGTAATTGGCCTAAAATGGGAGTCAAATTCGGCAAAATCGCCGATGTGTAAATATCGCTGACACATCAAAATTTGCGAGATCATAATTTCGTCAATTTTCAATCAAATTTCGTACTTTTTGTTTTATTACCTTCAGAAAAAGATTCTCTACCATTTCATAAGAAAAAAACATGATCTGGCTCTCTTCCTTTTGCACTTGTGTGTGATTAGTTAATGGTCCAAATTGGACCAAAACATCATCATAAGTTTCATTTGTTTTTGTTTTTTAGAACATGGCAAAGGAAATACATTTCGGTCGTTGGTGTTTCCTGGTTTATCTTAGTAAACCTTTTTCTTTATGTGAGTTTGCTCTGTAAATTAGTTGTGATGTGATGACCCTCTTTCTGTTAGCATTTTCCTATTTTGAGATATGAATTTGTTTTTGAGATTGTTGTGGATTACAAAGCAAAGTGATGGAAAGCCTACAATAAGAGAGGAGTTTCCTTTATGCTATATACGTATGTAAGGAGTTCCCTGTGTGGGATTCTGATATATGCACTACAGTCGATGAATTATCCATATTGAATCAAGTGAGGACGACCTATACAGGAGGTAGAATTGGTAGATAGGCCTACCATTGGCTCTCTATGATTGTCTTTTAAAAAATCTCACTGTATTAGAGCTTACCATATATCAGCACTTTTATTTTTTAAAGAAATTAATGTTACAATAATAGAAAGACAATACGATTGTTTTTCTAGTATTGTAACATTAATTTCTTTAAAAAATAAAAGTACTGTACTAATATACAGTAAGCTCTCATGTAATGGACTTTTTTAAAGGCTAGTGAAAAAGGATTCAAAATCGAATTGCATGAAAAATGGCCTCCATAGTATGGGCTGTTCAGTTGTGGATGCAGTTTTTCAGTTGCATTTGCAAAAAATTTTGCCCTTTGTTGATTAGCTTTATTTGGAAAATTTGAAGCGATATCATTTATCAATTTCATGTCTGAGCAAATGTCCCTTGGATATTATTACAGTGGACCCCCGGAAATCGAACATTCTTCATTCCAGAATGCTGTTTCAAGTACTGTTACCAAACGAATTTATTCCCATAAGAAATGATGTAAATTAGATTAGTCCGTTTCAGACCCCCAAAAATACACCTATAAAAGCACTTACAATAATAAACTTACATAATAGGGTGAGTTGGGAGTGTTCGATTTCCGAGGGTCCACTGTATCTTTAAAAATCTTTACCTATGTATCTCTTCAAGAGGAGGGTGAATTGATTATGGTCAAGGGCTCTTGATTCAGAGAATTGGAGCTGCCTTCCCTTGGATAAAATGTGGTTACTTCTCATTCCCCAGTTGCTGTATGGCCTGTATGGATTTAGAGTTTCTCCATGGATACAATACAGTAGGACCCCTCCCCCCCTTATCCATGGGGGATACGCTTTAAGACCCACCAGGTATACTTGAAACCGTGGATAGTAGCAAACCCTATACGTATATAAATAATTTTTTCTTTACATGCATTCCTATGATAAAATTTAATTGATAAATTATTCAATATAAGTCTAGAATTAACACTTTTTCACTGATGGGATAAATTTCACAGCTTCTCTTAGGCTTTGAAGAACTGCCAGCTTCTTTACTTTTTTGCTTTGGGGCCATTACTAAGCAAAATTAAGGGTTATTTTTGGGCCAGAGTAAATCATGGATAACTGAAATCGCGGATGTTGAATCCGTGGATACAGGGGTCCTTCTGCGCATGTATTTACACTGCTACTTATGTATTTTTAGTCCAGTAGTTTTGTATTATGTTCTTGGGTGTTCCATTCACTTTTTGCAGGGGTAAGGGCCAGAGGCTGTAGTTAACCCTTTGACTGTCGCAACCCCCAATCCTGAGTGCTCTCCTGTTGTCGCAAAATATTCGAAAAAAAAAAAAAATTTCTTATCAAAATGTTAAGATTATTTTTCTGATTGTTTATATCCCCAATTTTGTTTTTTTTGCGATCAGTACTTACCGAGATATTGAGGCGTAAAGTTGGCAAAAAATGAGCTGCGTATGGCAACAGCGGCGAATGCCGCTCACCCGGTAAACTTTGGTTTACTTTCTTTCGTAGGTTTATTGTTTTTTCACTATTTTATTTTTTTTCGTAACTTATGTGGCCTCTGAGACCAAAGTAAGGTGCAATGTATATATATACACTTGTTGTATGCAACACAATAATCGCACAAACATTAGTATCATTATATTGCTTACAAAACTTGTTTACAACAACCAACAATAAACAAAAATATTTATTACTATTGTTCTATAATATATGAACACATATATAATGACTGGACTCTTTCCATCAACTGATATTTAGCACTTCAAAGCTCCAAGCTGTGTCTGTGTGTGTGGACATCTAAATTTGCTGAGTGAGGGTAAGGCAGCTGTCAGAATGACATATACCATTACTCACCACCCTACTGCCTGTCAACACAAATGGGGTAGCATGTCTTCTCCCCACAACCTTCCTTCCTTTCCTACCTACCTTCCTAGCTTCCTTTCTTCCTTCATTCCTTCCTTTCCTACTTATTTCCTTCCTTCCTCTCATCTCTCCCTTCTTGCATTCCTTTCTTCCTCCATTCCTTCCTTCCTTTCTTCTTTCCTTCCTTCTTTTGTTCCTTCCTTCCTCTCATCTCTTCCTTCCTTTCTCTCTTTCTTCCTTTCTTCCTTCATTTCCTCCTTCCTTCTTGTTTCCGTCCTTCCTCTCATTTCTTCTTTCCTTCCTTCCTTCCTCTCATCTCTTCTTTCCTTCCTTCCTCTCATCTCTTCTTTCCTTCCTTCCTTCCTCTCATCTCTTCTTTCCTTCCTTCCTTCCTCTCATCTCTTCTTTCCTTCCTTCCTTCCTCTCATCTCTTCTTTCCTTCCTCTCATCTCTCCTTTCCTTCCTTACTTTCTTTCTTTCTTCCCTCCTTCCTTCTGGTATCCTGGGCATTGCTTTCAGTCACAAACTCCTCAAAACCATGCAATTTATCTTCAGAGACACTTCCATCTGTGTTAGAGCTATCATTGAGGAAGAGAACAGTCCCAGATGCACCAAGGAGTCAGATAATTATTACCACTAGGCATGCTGAACAAGGACTACTGAAATGGTGTTCCCACAATGCACCACTGGCTGCCCAATTTTTTTTATACTGCGCACACAGACCCATTCTCTCACATGTAGGCCTACCAGCTTTCTCCTGCTTGATTTGAGGCCGCTAGAATTTATGCATCTTAATACGTCCGAAACATTGGCTCGTAAGACGTATATATACAACCGAAACAGTCAAAGGGTTAATAATGACCAAGTTGATTCGTTGCATTATTTTTCCCTGACATTTAATCCTAAATATTCCTTATGATGTTATACTTTCACCCCTAGTTTTGCTGCTGCTGTCATAAGAAGTGTTACTTGCTCCACTCTCTCAGATGAGAGTCCAGCACTTGTACCTCATTGGTCGCTTCTGCCATGGCCTGTCATGAGGTCACTGACCATCCCACCTTCACCTGTTTTAAGTCAAGAATAAAAAGGCACAAGACAGTGACTGGAACAGTACACAAATAACCCGCACATAGGACACAGAAACTCATGACATTACAGACCAATGTTTCAGTCCAAGTCTGACTGAAACGTTGTAAGTTTCTTTCTCCTAAGTGTGAGTTATTTATATATTTAGAGTTACACTGTCATACTGCTGGCACCACTGAATGACACTGTGAATAAACTAACAATAATCCTGTCCTCCATCTTTTTTGCCCCTTTCTCATATTTTGCACTCAACTGAAAAATACTTCAATCTCTGTGGCTCATATTGGGTTGTTGGAACTTGGTGGTTCCTTTCAGCTAACTCTGAAAGGACCAGGGTTGAATCATGAGTTAGTCGACTTCAGTACGTCAGATTTTTCGGTCAACCTAAAATTGATCCCAGTGGAAATAAGACACACTGCCAGGCTTCCTTGAATTATTTACTCTTGGGTTACTTATCGAAATAGTTATCTCCTGTCTATGTTTGTAGATAATAGTGGTTCAGGGGTAGTTGTGGGAGTAGATTATGATGTGCTAGTTAATAATGGTACAGCATGTTGTGTATGGTAGGTGGATTGGTGGGTATACTGCATGGTGGGCATTTTCCTGGATTGAGGTGTGTAGTTTTGGGCAGGAGTGGGGTGGTGGTAAAGGTGTGTGGGTTGAAGGATTGGGCAGGGGAGTGTGATGAGAGGGTACATTGGTAGTGGCTGTGGGACAGGGGCAGTTGCTGGTTGAGGGTTAGGTGAGCATGAGCAAGTGTTCTGGTTATATTGGTTGATTAGGTTGGGTGCTGGTCAAGTAGGCTGGGTGGTGGGTGGCAGGAGACCAAGACAGTGTGTGTTGATGGCAAGCAGGGAAGAAAGGCAGTGATGTATGGTGGCATATGGTAGTGTGTTGATGGCAAGCAGGAAGGATAGGTAGTGATGGTTAGTGGCAAATCGTAGTGTGTTGATGGTTGGTAGCAGATGGTAGTGGCCTCATGGTAAGAGAAGGAAGGCTTTTTGTAAAATTATTTTCTCTGAAGCAACTTCTCTCTCTCTCTCTCCTCATTTTTCTCTTAATTCATCTTGTGCTGTGTCAAATAAATTTTGAAATATTTTTAGGTTGCTCTCTCTTTTTTTTTTTCTTTCAGACCCTTTGTATTTTATAATTTCAGATGAAAAAAGTGAGTTTCAAAAGTGTTTGTGAGATCACTGTGATATCTTCAGATTGTCTGAGTTCCTGTGATATATGCAGCTGACCTGTGTAGGCCCATCTGCCTTAGCATTTCATATGTAAGTGCATGATCCTCACATTTTCATTCAAATGCACTGTCTCCCTGAGGTCTGATCTTTCCCAGAATAAGAAATCTTGGTCACTCAGCATTTATGTGTTTGGTTTTCTGGAATAAGTTTCAAGTGTAGTGTTTTGGATTATCTTTTTTATCTGTTTGTTACCTCAATGGGTTAAAAAAATAATTAACGGGTACACGATAATATCTGTTGTGCATTCATTGCCTTGGGTCTGGTGGCTTCCATGTTTTGTGTTTGTCCGCTTTGTTCTTCCTGTTTATTTGGGCTTGTCGTAGTCTTTTTTTTTTTTTGTTGTCTCTTTTCTCTTTCCCTCTATTCATTCAATTATTTCATAATCTATCTATTTACTGTTTTGGTCGTATATATACGTCTTACGAGCCACCGTTTTGGACGTATATATACTCAAAAATTCTAGCGGCTTCAAATCAAGCGGGAGAAATCTGGTAGGCCCACATATGAGAGAATGGGTCTGTGTGGTCAGTGTGCGCTGTATAAAAAAATCCTGCAGCACGCAGTGCATAATGAGGAAAAAAAACCGACCGTGTTTTTTGGATTAAAACGCCGACTTTGAGGTGTATTTTTGTATAGTATTTATGGTTGTATTCTCTTTTTCGTGGTCTCATTTGATAGAATGGAAAACATACCTCAGAAATAGAGATGATTTTGATTAGTTCCATGATGAAAATGACCTTGAAATTGAGCTCAAAGTAGCGGATATGTTCGATTTTTGCCAATGTTCAAGAGTAAACAAATCACGCCACACATCCAATACACATCAACTGGTGAGTCCATTATTCTTTCACAAGTGAACTGATATTATTTATATCATTTTTACAATAATGCAATAGTCTGCATAACGGTAAATCTTCTATTTTTTGTGAATAAAAAAATCAAAATAGAAAGCAAGAGTAATATAAGAGGGGCCTAAAGACGTGACTAATGAACAGATAACATCTTATTTTAGTGCCAAGAATGTCTGCATTGTTTATTCTGGACCCTATTTTGAAATTGACAACTTTTTTATTTTGCATGAAATTGGCCAAATTGCCAATTTCAGTTTCTTGTGCTCAATCGATAGAACAAATGGAGTTCTAAAGAAATAGCTATGAGTTTGGTCGACTGTAACAACGGAATTGGCCAAAAATAGGGCTCAAAGTGGGCAAAATTGCTTATGCGTATATATCGCTGAGATCACTAACTTCGCGAGAGCATAATTCCGTAAGTTTTCCATCAAATTTCATACTTTTGGTGTCATTACCATCGGGAAAAGATTCTCTTATCATTTCATAAGACTTTTTTTTCGAAAACTTTGCAACAACAGGAGACACCTCAGGATTAGGGGTTGCAACAGTCAAAGGGTTAAGTAAATTTAGCCCTTTCAGGGTCCAAGGCCATTTTTGGAAGGGGTGCACCAGTGTCCAAGAATTTAAAAAAAAAATTCTTATTTTTTCTTATGAAATGGTAGAGAATCTTTTTCTGAAGGTAATAAAACAAAAAGTACGAAATTTGATTGAAAATTGACGAAATTATGCTCTTGCGAATTTTGATGTGTCAGCGATATTTACACATCGACAATTTTGCCGACTTTGACTCCCATTTTAGGCGAATTACCTTATTCCAGTCGACCAAATTCTTTGCTATTTCACTAGTATTACTTCTATTCTATCGATTGAGCACAAGAAATTGCCCAGTCAACTGTTTCAACTACAAAATAAAGTGATTGGAAATTGGTAATTTAGCCAATTTAACTCAGTTCAAAATATTCCAATTTCAAAATAGGGTACAGAATAAACAATGCAGGCATTCCTGGCTCTAAACTAACATTTCCTCTGTTCATTAGTTACGTTTTTAGTCTTTACAAATGAATTCCATTTTGATTTTTTATTCACATAATGAATTTTTATTCAAACTAAAAAATGGAAGATTTACTGTTATGCAGTATTGTAATAATTGTACAAATAATATCACCACATTTGTGAACGTATATTAGACCCACCAGCTGGTGCGTATTAGACGTGTGAGGTCATTTGTTTACTCTTGAACATTGGCAAAAATTGAACATTTCCGCTACTTTGATTTCAGTTTCAAGCCATTTCCAATACTAAAACCAATCAAAATCATCTCTATATCTGTAATATATCTTCCATTCTTTCAAATGAGATCAAGAAATCGCAAATACAGCTATAAAAAGTACACGAAAAAACACTGCAAAGTTGCTGTTTTAATCGAAAATTACGGTTTCAGTTTTTTCTCTCATTATGCACTGTGTGCTGCAGAATTTGTTTTATGTGGTACACACTTACCACACTGATGTATTCTCTCATATCCAGGCCCAAATATACCGCTCACAACTTATCTGAGTGAGCTGAGCTCATGACGTAGAACTACCTTTTGGACCCTGAACTCAAAGCCGTAGAACTACGGCACTGACCCTGAAAGGGTTAAGCTCTGGCTTTAGTCTGCCTGAAATGTTTTGCATAATATGAGTTTTTGCTTGTTAAGAAGTACACCTGTGAAACAATCTTTCTCATGGAATTTTTTTTTATTTTTTTATTTTAATAAGAACAAACATAAGTAAAATGAAATATGAAATAATTGAATGAATAGAGGGAAAGAGAAAAGAGACACCAAAAAAACAGTTATCCACTGTTTACTATGGCCCTAAAATAACCCTTCAATTTGCTTAATAATGCCAGAGTGCAAAAGTAGTGATGCTGGCAGTTCTTCAAAGCCTAAGAGAAGCTGTGAAATGCTTCCTATCAGTGAAAAAGTGCTAATTCTAGATGTACTTTGCATAATTTATCAATTAAACTATCATATCTATGTATGTAAATGAAAAATGACTTATACAGCCTCTCCTCACTTAGAGACGTACTCATTTACCGACGACTCAGACTTATGACGGGCTCTCTGACTTGTGTGCATACCTAAATAATGTATATTAAAGCTGATTTCCTCTATTCTGTTTATTAGAATACAGTGGACCCTCGGTTAGCGGCCGTAATCCGTTCCAGGAGCTAGGCCTTTAACCGAAATGGCCTTTAACCGAATTAATATTCCCCATAAGAATTAAATGTAAATGCAATTAATCCGTTCCAGACAAAAATATTCACCAATAAATAATTTTTTTAACAATTAAATCAGTATTACATATCTTTATTGAAGACCAATGCTGGCTTCTGGAAGATGGGGAGGAGGAAATAGGAAGGAGTTAATAGTTAGAAGGGGAATCCCCCTCCAAAAGGACTTCAGATGACAAGTCCCTCTCTGGGGTCACTTCCCTTCTTTTAATGCCACTAGGACCAGCTTGAGAGTCACTAGAACCTTGTCTAGAAAAATAAGTGTCCAGAGTGCTCTGTTTCTGGTGCCTCTTTAACATGTCCCTGAAGTGGGACAAGGTTTTGTCACTAAACATGTTGCAGATATGGCTTGTTTCAGCTTGGTCAGGATGGTGTTTTTCAACAAATGTCTGCACCTTAGTCCACATAGAACAAATTTCCTTAATCTCTGCAGAAGGCACCTCCTTCTCTTCCTTTTCCTCCTCCCTTTCTGAAGCAAGTTCCTGAGCTGTGGTCTGTTGCTGTTCCAGATGAAGCTCTTGCAGCTCTTCAGTTGTTAGCTCTACCCTGTGGTCCTCCACCAACTCTTCCACATCCTCACCACTCACTTCCAACCCCAGGCTGTTCCCCAATGTCACAATATCTTCCACACCAGGCACAGGGTCGTCAGCTGCAAATCCTTCAAAATCCCTCTGTTGGACACAATTTGGCCACAGTGGTCTCCAAGCAGAGTTCAAAGTCCTGGTAGTCACTCCCTCCCAAGCCTTACCTATAAGGCCTATACAATACACACACAACCCGCACATATAAAAGAGAGGAGCTTACGACGACGTTTCGGCCCGACTTGGACCATTTACAAAGTCACACTAACACACAATGACGGGGGAAGGGGTATTTATAGGCAGGCAGACAGGGGAGGGTACCAGAGAGTGGGGTAATAATGGAGTAAGTAGTGGAAGTGGTAGTAGTAGTAATAGTAGTAGTAGAGACAGTCATATTTTAGAGGAGCACTGCAATGAGGCTAGCGGCCCGCAAGGGTGGGACGAGAACAAAGAGGGAGGAAAGGCGAATAAAATAAAGGATGAATACAAGGCAAAAGAAAAGAAAGAAAGGAAAACCCATAGGAGAAAAAAGGAGAGGAGAGAAGAGATGAAAGGGAAGGAATCAGGTTAAGTCACGGGTGTTCTGAAGTTTAGAGCATTTAACAATGTAATGAGAGAGAAAAGCATCAACAGAGACAAAGCCAGGGCTAAGATTCATACAGGGAAAGTTGTGTATAAGGGAGGATTCAACCAGGCGGCGACTATGAAAGTTAGACGTAGGGTAGACAGTTTTAGCAGAAGACCAATCAATAGGATGACTGTGATCTCTGACATGACAGAAAAGAGCATTATTAGTGTCGGCAAGCCTAACACTATTTTTGTGCTCCCTGAGTCTGTCAGAAAGAGATCGGCCAGTTTCTCCGAAGTACTGAAGAGGACAGGAGGAGCAAGAAATAGAGTAGACACCAGGAGAATCTGTGGAGGGAGGGAGGTATGAACTAGATTAGTGCGAAGAGTGTTAGTCTGACGAAAGGTAAGTTTGATGTCTAAGGAACGGAGAGAGTTGCTGAGATTAGAGAGACCAGAGATGTAGGGAAGGCAGAGGACTGGAGAGTTCTCAGGAGTAGAGGGTTTAGGAGAGAAGAAAGTCCGTTTGGCACGAGGAAAGCAGAGTCTATGAAAAGGGAAGGGTAGCCCAGGCGGGAAAATGAATTATGAAGAGTGGAAATTTCTGCTTCAAGAAACTGAGGATCACAGATACGGAGAGCACGGAGAAAGAGGGAGATAAGAACACACTTCTTGACAGAGGAGGCATGATAAGAAAAGTAATGAATGTACATGCCACTGTGCATAGGCTTGCGGTACACGGAGAAGGCAAAACCTGTAACTGAGCAGTGGACATGAACATCAAGGAAAGGAAGCAAAGAATTAGATTCCCAATCAGCTTTAAACTTAATGGAAGGGGCAAGATTATTAAGAGCATCAAGAAAAGGTTGGAAGAGACTTAAGTCATGAGGCCAAAGAGCAAAGATGTCATCTACATAGTCATCAATAGATCACAGTCATCCTATTGATTGGTCTTCTGCTAAAACTGTCTACCCTACGTCTAACTTTCATAGTCGCCACCTGGTTGAATCCTCCCTTATACACAACTTTCCCTGTATGAATCTTAGCCCTGGCTTTGTCTCTGTTGATGCTTTCCTCTCTCATTACATTGTTAAATGCTCTAAACTTCAGAACACCCGTGACTTAACCTGATTCCTTCCCCTTTCATCTCTTCTCTCTCCTTTTTTCTCCTATGGGTTTTCCTTTCTTTCTTTTCTTTTGCCTTGTATTCATCCTTTATTTTATTCGCCTTTCCTCCCTCTTTGTTCTCGTCCCACCCTTGCGGGCCGCTAGCCTCATTGCAGTGCTCCTCTAAAATATGACTGTCTCCACTACTACTATTACTACTACTACCACTTCCACTACTTACTCCATTATTACCCCACTCTCTGGTACCCTCCCTGTCTGCCTGCCTATAAATCCCCTTCCCGTCTTTGTGTGTTAGTGTGACTTTGTAAATGGTCCAAGTCGCAACGCTGCGTAAGCTCCTCTCTTTTATATGTGCGGGTTGTGTGTGTATTGTTCCAGTCACGGTATTGTGCCTTTTTGTTATTTATTTAAGGCCTATACAGTTGTAGATATTGAAGTGAATCTTCCAGAACTCTCTAAGGGTCATTTCAGTGTCTGAGGTCATCAAACCACTTCTGAAACACTGCTTTGGTGTACAGTTTCTTGAAGTTAGATATGACCTGCTGGTCCATGGGCTGGAGAAGAGGAGTGGTGTTAGGAGGCAAGAACTTCACTTTTATAAATTTGAAGTCCCTAGACATTTGGTCTTCCAAGTCTGGAGGATGTGCAGGAGCATTGTCCAGTACCAGGAGGCACTTGAGTCCCAAATTGTTATCCTGAAGGTATTTTTTAACACTTGGGCCAAACACATCATTAACCCAATCTTTGAAAATTGACTTTGTGACCCATGCATTTTGACTTGATTTCCACATCACACACAATCTTTTCTTGTGAACATTGTGTTTCGTGAACACTCTGGGAGTTTCAGAGTGATACACGATTAAAGGCTTCACTTTGAAATCCCCACTTGCATTGCTACACAACATGAGAGTTAGCCTGTCTTTCATAGGCTTGTGTCCTGGCAGTCTTTTTTCCTCCTGCGTGATGTAGGTCCTCCTTGGCATTTTCTTCCAAAAGAGGCCTGTTTCGTCACAGTTAAACACTTGTTGGGGTTTCAGATTTTCTCTTTATGTAGTCCTGAAATTCCTGCACAAACTTTTCAGCAGAATGTTTGTCTGAACTTGCAGCCTCACCATGCCTTACAACACTGTGTATGCCACTACGCTTCTTAAATATCTCAAACCAGCCTTTGCTGGCCCTAAATTCACTACCAGCAGCACTTGTTCCAGGAGTTTTCTTCACAAGATCTTCATGCAAATGCCTTGCCTTCTCACAAATAACATACTCCACTAAACTGTCTCCCACCATTTGTTTTTCTTTAATCCACAATAATAATAACTTTTCCATTTGTTCCATTATTGGTGACCTTTGTTTCGTAAGCACATTTACTCCTTTGGCAACATCAGCCACCTTGATCTGTTCTTTCTTTGACAGGATGGTTGTAATTGTTGATTTGTTTTTGCCAAACATCCTGGCAAGTTCCAGCACCCGCACACCACTCTCATATTTCTCAATCACTTCTCTCTTAAATTCCATGGTATTTCTCACTCTCTTTGCCACAGGAACTTTACTAGGAACTTTCTTGGGAGCCATGGTTACTTATTTCGCAGTTGCACTGGCAAAAAACAATGGAAAACAAGCGAAATGTTTGTATGAATGAGCAGAAGCTTCCTTACGTATCAAGAGACACAAACAAACTGAAGCGCAAGCGTCCCCAGCCGGCGGGTTGACGCGTCCAATATGGCCACTAACCGGAATAATGGCTGCTAACTGAAATAACGGCCGCTAACCGGGAGCCGTAAAACCGGCCGCTAACCGAGTTGGCCGCTAACCGAGGGTCCACTGTACATAGTACACTACTGTATAAACATTTAAAAATATGTCAGAAATGTTATAAATGTTGCAAAGGTGACATTAAAACAATATCAAAGATGGTTGACACAAACCCACTACCATTATAGTATGCTCATCATTTAGCGATGAATTTATTTACTGATGTGGTCTTAGGAACAGAACTCTGTCTTTAAGTGAGGAGAGGCTGTATATAGAGTTCAGTACTGTTCACGGTTTCAGTTATCCCCTGTAGGTCTTGGAATGTATCGCCAACGGATACGGGGAGATTACTTTACATTGATTCTTCTCAGTAATTAAACCCTGTATACAGATGCTCCTTGACTTACCATCGAAAATACTATGTATTAAGTCGAAAATATATTAAGTCGAATATGGATATGCTAAATAAATAACTACTGCCAGTGAATAAGTAAATAAACAAATAATTACTGTAACTAACTAAATACCAGTTTTGAAAAGTAAATACTAAATGAACACAAGTTATGGACTTATTGCCTTCATGCTGGGTAATCATCTTAGGTTTCATCTTCAAAATAATTGCCTTTGCACCATCATAAAGTCAAAATACCAGAAGTTGAACGATCATAAGTCATAGAACACCTGTATTTAAACCAGCAATGTTAATATGAAGGGACTGTAATGCAAAACATAATTGACAATTTGAGCAATAAAATTGGGGGTAGAGATATATTGGAGACAAGAAGTGCATAATTGTGAGTGGTTGGAATCTGGATTGGCAGGTTGCATTAGATGCCTTTACTTTTTCTATTTGATCTTTGTTAATTACATCAAGTTCAGATTTTTTTTTATTTTGACTATTTTTGATGCGTTTGACACATATGGAACCTTTACAGTGTTGTGGTAGTTACATTTTTTTCTTTTTTGCTGGAAGTGTCTCCTCAGGTTGTCGAATACATAGGATATGGAAGAAGTATTGGCTTGTGTTGTGTGTCTGCATTCTCTTGCCCATTCCTAAGAAGAGCTCTGGGAAGGAGTGTGTATTTTTGTAACATAAACCATACCATGGATGGGGTTCGAACCCGCGGTCAGTCAGAGAATCTCAAAACTTCAGACCGTCGCGTAAGCTACGCTGGCCCAGTGGCTTACGCGACGGTCTGGAGTTTTGAGAGACTGACCGCGGGTTCAAACCCCACCCGTGGTATGGTTTGTTTGCAATCGTGTCATTACGATTTCGTGAGTCCTTTTGTTACATATCTTTTATATACATAGTATATTGTATGCATAGAGAATAAAAAGGTACAATACTGAAACAGTACTCAAATAACCTGCATATATCAGTTTAACAAGACAAATAACCTGCACACATGAGTGGAACAAGACACAAATAACCTGCACATATGAGTGGAACAATACACAAATAACCTGCACATATGAGTGGAACAATACACAAATAACCTGCACATATGAGTGGAACAATACACAAATAACCTGCACATATGAGTGGAACAATACACAACCTGCACATATGAGTGGAACAATACACAAATAACCTACACATGAGTGGAACAATACACAAATAACCTACACATATGAGTGGAACAATTCACAAATAACCTACACATATGAGAATGAAACTTATGATGACATTTCAGTCAGATTTGGACTATTAACTAGATAATAGTTAAAAATTGGACTAAAACATCATCATAAGTTTCATTGTCTTAGTGCAGGTTATTTGCGCTCTGTGGAATTAGTTGGGGGATAGGTATTGCTAATTTTTTCCATTAATTTTCTTTGGCTAACTCATTCACATTACCTGCCTTCAAGCTTCCTCTATTCCTACCATTTTTAATAATTTTGTAGAGCTTTATTCTATAAGTTTACAGCGAACACACAGTCAGGTATAGTTAATTTATACCTAGTGTTGGTACAGTAGTGGTTGATTAACCAGTGGCCATCATGTAGAACTGTGTCATTGAGGCCAGGGTCCCTCACGTAGTTCTGCGTCATGAGCTCTGCTTACTCGGTTAAACTGTGAGCAGTAAATTTGGCTTGGGTATGAGAGAATGGGTCTGCGTGGTGAGCGTGCACAGCAAAAATAAAATCCTGCCCCATGCAGTTCGTGATGGGAAAAGCAAAACTCCCTCCATGTGTTTGGTTTACAATAGTGACGTCAGTTTATTTTTAGGATGGTGGTATTGTTTAATAGAATGGAAATAGAGAAGAAATAGCTTGGTTTCATTACTGGAAGTATTGACACAGGTTTGCTATTTTTTTTTTTTTTTAGTGTAGTGATATCTCATAAATTTTCCAGGGTGGATAATTTGTCTACACATTCTTTTAAGACTCCTTGATGGCCTCTTTCCTGGGCCTTCTGTCTTTTTTTTATCAACATCTAGTAGTAACTTCTTTACCTCTGCAGGTTTTTAGGTTTTCAAAAAGGCTTTTTAAGTTACAGTGTACAGTTTGGTCCAGAAATGTGTTTTTTTATTCACTTGTGTTTAAGGTGGAATCTTGTGCAATGCAGTTATCAGAAATCAATGTTTTTAAGTAAATTTGTGGTGAAAACTTGGTATACAGTATGGACAAGTTTGGGATAAACACTTCAGCAAACACTGTAAACATACAGTGGACCCCCGAGTAACGAGCACCCTGGAAATCGTACAATTATGTAAGTATAATATTGTAAGTGCTTTTGTAAGTGTATTTTTGGGGGTCTGAAATGGACTAACCTATTTGACATTATTTCTTAAGGGAGTAAATTCGTTCAGTAATGGCACTTGAGCAGGCTTCGGGAATGAATTTTGCTCGTTACTCGGGGGTCCACTGTATTTTATCATACATGTATATGGTAATATTTCAGTCCTGGGACCTTGGTGAACAAGGTCCCAGCAAGGATATTTTATTAGGGAAATATTTCAGTCCTGGGACCTTGGTGAATAAGGCCCCAACACAAAAATGTTTCTGTAATACAGTGCCCTAATTGTGTGTCTGTGTATTTAACCACAAGTAAATTTGTCACGGTTGAAGGTGAATTTCATATATTTGTTAAACGTGTGGGAGCAGGACTAGTAAATCCATAATGTGTTATAAGAGAAAGGAACTCACACCAGTCTCTCCAAAATTGAGCAAATACCAGTACCACTAACACCAGTTTATGTGAGGTAAGTGGTTTGATTTTTTTAGCATTTTTACATTTTTCAGTTTGGAAACAAAGCCACAAATGTTCCACTTAACATAACGCTCAATGGTTCACCCATCACAAGACTCACAGAGGGAAAATTGCTAGGAATCCACCTTGACAGTAGTCTTAAATTCCAAACACACATACAACAAATTTCCAAGAAAATCTCAAAGACAGTAGGTATATTATCAAAGAGATGCTATTATGTGCCACAACCAGCTCTCATTGCACTATATCATTCACTTATCTACCCTTATCTCACCTATGGAATCTGTGCATGGGGCTCAACAACATTAAATCACCTTAGACCACTCATAACCCAGCAAAAGGCTGCAGTCAGGATGATGATAAATTCCCCTCTAGACAGCATACTCCACCTATATTCAAAACTTTAAAACTACTCACCGTAAAAAACATTCATACTATTCATGTGCCTACTACATACATAAAACTCTACATGCTAATATCAACCCTCCGCTCAAAATTCTCCTCAACAACTTTAATAGGTCCCACGACCACGACACAAGACACAGATCACTATTTGACATACCCCGAGTCCATACGAACCAATGTAAAAATTCTATGCACATAAAGGGCCCCAGAATCTGGAATTCATTACCAGTAAATATTAAGTTAACCTTGTCGGAAAATCAATTCAAGACTCTTCTCAAAAATCACCTACTCACCCTATACTAAATACTCATACTGTAACAAACTTTCAAACCCAATGTTATTTTACTTAAGATAATCTCAGTTGCAATTTCATTTCATCATATTGTCATTTTAATAATATAGTATCATCATTTTGTTAATTTGAAATAAAATATATAACTAGAAGAAACTCAATAAATTTTTCTAGTATTATTATTTTACTAGTATAGCATCAACATATTGTAACTTGAAATAAAATATGCAACTAGAATAAACTCGACCAATTTCTCTAGTATTGTCTTTTTAATAGTATAGTATAATCATATTGTAATTTGAAATAATATATAACTAGAATAAACTCAATCAATTTCTCTAGTATTATGTACATAGTGTATAAGTCTAGAATAAGCTGCCCCTAATGCCATGGCATGCCAGTGGCTCTCCTTGCATTACAGTTTTATAATTGTAACTACCAATAACTATGTATATTTGTAACTTGCAATGAAATAAAAAATATTATTATTACGTATATTATTATTATTATTATTATTATTAATATACTTATCCAACCCTACTATACATCTAGTGTTTCGCAGCCAAATTTGCCAGATGTCTTGCCAGTCTTAAGAATTCAACTGGCATGACATATCATCCAAACTAGAGTAAAAAAAGTTTGGTAAATTTTTAGTTTTTATATGGATTCAATATCTTTTAGTTTTTTAAGACTCAGGCCGTCTCCCACCAAGGCAGGGTGACCCAACGAAGAACAAACACTTTCAACATCACTCACTCCATCACCATTTTGCCAGAGGTGTGTTGACATTACAGTTTGGATGTCCCTCCAAACTGTAATATCCCCACCCATCCTTTAGAGTACAAGCACTGTACTTCCCACATCCAGGACTCAAATCTCTTGATAGACAGCAGTCGTCTAGTTAAGTACTATCGTCCTGTCAGATGAGCTTGAAATGGAAGCCTTTTACTTTTGCGGCTCTTGGGCAGGATTTCTGATCGTTTCTTTTTCTCATGAACACTAAGATGATTGGTAAATATTATATTTAGTATATGTTTAGCTTTAATTTCTTATGAGCTTCTTAATAGTTCTTAATCCTGAAATATTTCCTTAACAACCTATGTAGTGTAGTCTGAGACTGTAGTGGTGAAGATAATCCCCAGAACCATCAATGGATGTGCAACAGCTGTAGTAAGTATTGGCACCCTGTCCAGAGAGTGTGCAGGAAGGTGCATGTGTCGAAGATTATGACATGTCTGACTGATGGTCAGAGCTGCATCAAGAAGCAGGAGAGGAGCCAAGCTTCCCACACCAAGAGGAAGCAACCAATACCAAGAGGAAGCAACCCACACCAAGGGGAAGCAAGCCACACCGAGAGGAAGCAACCCACACCAAGAGGAAGCAACCCACACCAAGAGGAAGCAACCCACACCAAGAGGAAGCAACCCACACCAAGAGGAAGCAACCCACACCTAGAGGAAGCAACCCACACCAAGAGGAAGCAACCCACACCAAGAGGAAGCAACTCACACCAAGAGGAAGCAACCCACACCAAGAGGAAGCAACCCACACCAAGAGGAAGCAACCCACACCAAGAGGAAGCAACCCACACCAAGAGGAAGCAACCCACACCAAGAGGAAACATCACCATGCTTCTACACCGAGAGTTGCTTCCTCTTGGTGTGGTGCTCTCTGGTGTGGGGCTTCCCTAGGTGTGGGTTGCTTCCT
Source organism: Cherax destructor (assembly GCA_009830355.1). NCBI lineage: Eukaryota > Metazoa > Arthropoda > Malacostraca > Decapoda > Parastacidae > Cherax > Cherax destructor. Next base: position 27,399 of record WNWK01011072.1, on the reverse strand, counting down.
CGGTGTGGTTGCTTCCTCTCTCTGGTGTGGTGCTTCCTCTCGGTGTTATGATTATATTTTATTATTTGTATAGTCCACCACCCTCTGCCACTTCACAAGCTGCGGTGGGAGGATATCTTCATTTCCTTGGATGTAGAGCCCTTCACTAACATCAAGGCATCTTGAAGGAAGTATAGTGTCCTAGGTTGACTGTTGAAGGCTCTATTAAAATTATTACAATTTATAGGACAAGTGAAGCTATAGGCATTTTAACTCATGTTGTTATTTCTGACATCGTCACCAGTGTCACCGTTCATCATTATTATTGTCGTTTTTATCGTTATCGTTATATTGCCATTCCTAACATCGTCACCAGCATCACCAGTCATCATTATTGTCGTTTTTCATCGTTATTGTCATGTTGTTACTTCTAACATCATCACCAGTGTCACCAATCATTATTATTGTCGTCGTCATCTTCATCGTCATTATCATCATTATATTGTTATTCCCAACATTATCACCAGTGTCACCAGTCATCGTTATTATTATCGTCGTCGTCATCATTGTCATCATCAGTAAACAATATACAGTACCACAGTGAGTGATCTTATCTTATGCTTCTAAGTAAGAGTTAATGTGTTTTGAGACTTATAAACAGCCAGTAAAATAAGTGTTGGTTATTAAAATGATTTAAAGATCCCCAGTTTAATGGTTCTTCAATTTAGTGGACAAAATTTGTAGCAGGACAGCAATCAGAAGTGGTAGACACAGTCTGTTATATCCAGAATTGTCTTGGTAAATTAATTTTGGAGAATTGTCTGTTTTGTTGCCATCTGTCGAGTCAATTTCTTTTTGATTAGCGGATTAAGTCCAGTAAATTCCGAATTACCCACTGCTGTTATGGTCATGGAAAAATATTTTTGCAATTCGGTTTTAATGGACAGTCAGCTGTAACAGACATCTCACCTCTATTAGTTTATAAATCAAGGCTTTTTTGTACAGTAAACCCTCCTTGTAATAGATCTCCATGTAATGGACTTTGTAAATAGAAAACAAAATTTGCCAAGTCATTAGATTAAAAAAAAAATCTGCCGAGTCGTTAGATTCAAAAACAAAATCTGCCGAGTTATTAGATTTAAAAACAAAATCTGCTGCATCATTAGTTTAAAAAACTGGTCAGTCTGTTGGTTACACAAGTGTCGGCTATTGTTACAATCTCGGCAAAACAATCTCGCCTCTATCCACAATTTCCATTACCAGCCCCCCTCCCCCCCATTACACAGAGGGTTTATCGAATGTTTGTGTACGGACTCGCATCTATGGGAAGAATTTACTCCAGTTGATTCATGAAGTTGTTTTTCTTTGTTCAGATTCTCCGCTTGGGCCTGCGGCGCCAGATGAACTTTCACAGGGTGAGTACTTGAATCTCGCTACATACTTGACCTTTTTTACCCTACATGTTCTGAATATCCTTCACGTGTATACGCTTAGGTTTTTGATGTACACATGTGCACTTACTCATGTTGCTACCCTTCTGTTAAACACCACTGTAGAATCACAGACCATCACTACAGAATCTCATATTATTACTACAGAATCACAGACTACTACAGAATCACAGACCACCACTAGAGAATCACAAACCACCACTAGAGAATCACAGACCACCACTAGAAAATCACAGACCACCACTAGAGAATCAGACCACCACCACAACTGCCACTCCAAAAACTACCCACCTACAGTAACTAATATTCCACAACATTAGACAGCACACTACAATCACAGTGTACCACCTACAGTAGCCACTCCCACCAGTAATACCATCATTGCACCACTTACTACACTACCAGACACTGGCATAGGCCCACTGAGAAGAGGGAGAACAAAATATAAAGTGGGAAGAGAGGGAGGAGGTAAATGTAGGATTAACAAGGAATAATCATTGAAAATTTATTGAAATGAATGGTAAAGGAAAAGAGATAATGTATGGGTGAACAAACAACAGAACCAGAGAAAAAATGGAAATGTTGTTATTGTGAATATGATAATAGTGTTAGCGCTGTATGACCCTTGTGGGTTTAGCACTTATGATTATAATAATAAATAATAATAATGGTATACAGTATCAACAAGTAGGTAAGACGTGTGGGACAGACGGGTATCTAATTCGGAAAAGTTTCTCCTACATGGTAGGCTTCTTCTGTCGACTGAAGAAGCCTACTGTGTAGGTGAAATGTTTTTGAATAAAAATAACTAACTGTTGCACATGTCACCTACCCAGCATTATTATTATTATTAATTATTATTATTATCAATAATAATGTTTCTTTTGCACGCTGAACCCTTATGGATCATACAACTGAACTCTTACGGATCATACAACTGAACTCTTACGGATCATACAACTGAACTCTTACGGATCATACAATTGAACCCTTACAGATCATGCAATTGAACCCTTACGGATCATGCAATTGAACCCTTACGGATCATACAATTGAACCCTTACGGATCATACAACTGAACTCTTATGGATCATACAACTGAACTCTTACGGATCATACAACTGAACTCTTACGGATCATACAACTGAACTCTTACGGATCATACAACTGAACTCTTACGGATCATACAACTGAACCCTTACGGATCATACAACTGAACCCTTATGGATCATACAACTGAACCCTTATGGATCATACAACTGAACCCTTACAGATCATGCAATTGAACCCTTAAGGATCATACAACTGAACTCTTATGTATCATACAACTGAACTCTTATGGATCATACAACTGAACCCTTATGGATCATACAACTGAACCCTTATGGATCATACAACTGAACCCTTATGGATCATGCAATTGAACCCTTACGGATCATACAATTGAACCCTTACGGATCATACAACTGAACCCTTACGGATCATACAACTGAACCCTTATGGATCATACACCTGAACCCTTATGGATCATACACCTGAACCCTTATGGATCATACACCTGAACCCATATGGATCAAAGAACACTTGTGTAATAGGATTTAATCCAATTTGATCCCATATCGATATATTTTGTCCAAACTAAGAATATATATTGTGAACAACTCTCATATATTTTGTATGACTACCTACAGTTATAAAATTCCCAGATCTTACCACCTGGAGGCAACTGATATTTTAGTTACAATATATGGGAACAGTCATGGAGAGAGTGAGAGTGAGTTAGAAAGGTCAGGTAGATGATGAATGAAAGTAATAGAGAGTATTTCAGAGAAGGGAGTTTATGTAATGAAAAAAAAAGATAATGTAGCTTAGAGAAGATGAGGAAAATTTGGGGGAAAGGAAAATAAGAGAGAGAGAGAGAGAGAGGAGGAAGAGGAAATACTTTTAATTGCCTTCTTAAAAGAAAGGGCAAATGGATGGCTCTAATACAGGAACTAATTTAAGAGATAGTAAAGAAATACAAGGAAATATGAGGTAGTGAAAATGAGAGAAGTTTATGATAACTGTTGGTATATATGACTAGGAAGAAGATACATAGTATAGGGAGGAGGAAGAAGTTAGGTGAGGCACATTGATAGTCATAAAATTGATGGTGATAGGGAGAGTTCTGAGGAGCATGTGTTCTCTGAAAATAGTATTCAGCAATAGGGGGTGTGGCTATAATATTGATATTGGTTGATATTATAGGTACCAGTAAAAATTATGGTGTTATCCCATCACTATTCAGCATTGTGCTGAGATGAGAGAGAGAGAATGAGAATGAATGAATGAATCTCAGTTTAAACCATTCCACTATCTTCCTCACCAGTCATCCAAGACTTCCCTCTTCTCTCATTCTCCCCTGCAAACTTGATATGCATACAGTCACTTCCCTACTTACTAACAGGTTCAGTTCCGAGCGGTCGTTAATAAGTCCAACATATGTGCATGTGCAGTATGTATACGTGAACACAGGTAAAATACATACTGTACACTAGTAAACAAAACATGTGTTATAAATTAAATAAAGTTTATAATGTTTATAATAAAACACACACAACCCGCACATATAAAAAAGAAGAGGAGCTTACGATGATGTTTCGGTCCGACTTGGACCATTTACAAAGTTACACTAACACACGGGACAGGAAGAAGGGGTATTTATAGGCAGGCAGACAGGGGAGGGCACAAGAAGGTGGTGGAGGGGTAATAATGGAGGTAGTAGTAATAGTCAGTCATATTCTAGGAAAGGAGCACTGCAATGAAGCTGGCGGCCCGCATAGGGTAAGGACAACAACACAGAGGGGAAAAAATGAAAATAAAATAAAAAGGACAAATACAAGGCAAAAGAAAAGAAAGAAAACACAGAGGAGAAAGGAGAAAGAGAAGGGGGAAGAGATAGAAGGGGAAGGAATCAGGTTAAGTCATGGGTGTTCTGAAGTTTGGAGCATTTAACAATGTAATGGGAGAGGAAAGCATCTACAGAGACAAAGCCAGGGCTAAGATTCATACAGGGAAAGTTGTGTATAAGGGAGGATTCAACCAGACGGCGACTGTGAAAGTTGGATGTAGGGTAGACAGTTTTAGCAGAAGACCAATCAATAGGATGACTGTGATCTCTGACATGACAGAAAAGAGCATTATTAGTGTCGGCAAGCCTAACACTATTTTTGTGCTCCCTAAGTGTCAGAAAGAGATCGACCAGTTTCTCCAAAGTACTGAAGAGGACAGGAGGAGCAAGAAATAGAGTAGACACCAGGAGAATCTATAGAGGGAGGGGAGGTATGAACTAGATTAGTGCGAAGATTGTTAGTCTGGCGATAGGTAAGTTTGATGTCTAAGGAATGGAGAGAGTTGTTGAGATTAGAGAGACCAGAGATGTAGGGAAGGCAGAGGACAGGAGAGTTCCCAGGAGTAGAGGTTTTAGGAGAGAAGAAAGTCCATTTGGCATGAGAGAAAGCAGAGTCAATGAAACAGGAAGGGTAGCCAAGGTGGGGAAATGAATTATGAAGAGTGGAAATTTCTGCTTCAAGGAACTGAGGATCACAAATGCGGAGAGCACGGAGAAAGAGGGAGATAAGAACACACTTCTTGACAGAGGAGGCATGATAAGAAAAGTAGGGACTGTTCATGCCACTGTGCATAGGCTTGCGGTACACGGAAAAGGCAAAACCTGTAATTGAGCGGTGGACATGAACATCAAGGAAGCAAAGAATTAGATTACCAATCAGCTTTCTCTCATGCCAAAGGGACTTTCTTCTCTCCTATACCCTCTACTCCAGGGAACTCTCCTGTCCTCTGCCTTCCCTATATCTCTGGTCTCTCTAATCTCAACAACTTTCTCTGTTCCTTAGACATCAAACTTACCTTTCGCCAGACTAACACTCTTCGCACTAATCTAGTTCATACCTCCCCTCCCTCTATAGATTCTCCTGGTGTCTACTCTATTTCTTGCTCCTCCTGTCCTCTTCAGTACTTTGGAGAAACTGGTTGATCTCTTTCTGACAGACTTAGGGAGCACAAAAATAGTGTTAGGCTTGCCGACACTAATAATGCTCTTTTCTGTCATGTCAGAGATCACAGTCATCCTATTGATTCATCTTCTGCTAAAACTCTCTATCCTACGTCCAACTTTCACAGTTGCCGTCTGGCTGAATCCTCCCTTATACACAACTTTCCCTGTATGAATCTTAGCCCTGGCTTTGTCTCTGTAGATGCTTTCCTCTCCTATTACATTGTTAAATGCTCCAAACTTCAGAACACCCGTGACTTAACCTGATTCCTTCCCCTTCTATCTCTTCCCCCATCTCCTCTTTCTCCTTTCTCCTCTGTGTTTTCTTTCTTTTCTTTTGCCTTGTATTTGTCCTTCTTTTTATTTTATTTTCATTTTTCCCCCTCTGTGTTGTTGTCCTTACCCTATGCGGGCTGCCAGCTTCATTGCAGTGCTTCTTTCCTAAAATATGACTGACTCTACTACTACCACTACCACTACTACCTCCATTATTACCCCTCCACCACTTATGGATCATACAACTGAACCCTTATGGATCATACAACTAAACCCTTACAGATCATGCAATTGAACCCTTAAGGATCATACAACTGAACTCTTATGGATCATACAACTGAACTCTTATGGATCATACAACTGAACTCTTACGGATCATACAACTGAACTCTTACGGATCATACAACTGAACCCTTATGGATCATACAACTGAACCCTTATGGATCATACAACTGAACCCTTATGGATCATACAACTGAACCCTTATGGATCATGCAATTGAACCCTTATGGATCATGCAATTGAACCCTTACAGATCATACAATTGAACCCTTACGGATCATACAATTGAACCCTTACAGATCATACAATTGAACCCTTACGGATCATACAATTGAACCCTTACGGATCATACAATTGAACTCTTACGGATCATACAATTGAACCCTTACGGATCATACAACTGAACCCTTATGGATCATACACCTGAACCCTTATGGATCATACACCTGAACCCTTATGGATCATACACCTGAACCCTTATGGATCAAAGAACACTTGTGTAATAGGATTTAATCCAATTTGATCCCATATCGATATATTTTGTCCAAACTAAGAATATATATTGTGAACAACTCTCATATATTTTGTATGACTACCTACAGTCATAAAATTCCCAGATCTTACCACCTGGAGGCAACTGATATTTTAGTTACAATATATATAGGAACAGTCATGGAGAGAGTGAGAGTGAGTTAGAAAGGTCAGGTAGATGATGAATGAAAGTAATAGAGAGTATTTCAGAGAAGGGAGTTTATGTAATGAAAAAAAAAGATAATGTAGCTTAGATAAGATGAGGAAAATTTGGGGGAAAGGAAAATAAGAGAGAGAGAGAGAGGAGGAAGAGGAAATACTTTTAATTGCCTTCTTAAAAGAAAGGGCAAATGGATGGTTGTAATACAGGAACTAATTTAAGAGATTGTAAAGAAATACAAGGAAATATGAAGTAGTAAAAATGAGAGAAGTTTATAATAACTGTTGGTATATATGACTAGGAAGAAGATACATAGTATAGGGAGGAGGAAGAAGTTAGGTGAGGCACATTGATAGTCATAAAATTGATGGTGATAGGGAGAGTTCTGAGGAGCATGTGTTTTCTGAAAATAGTATTCAGCAATAGGGGGTGTGGTTATAATATTGATATTGGTTGATATTATAGGTACCAGTAAAAATTATGGTGTTATCCCATCACTATTCAGCATTGTGCTGAGATGAGAGAGAGAGAATGAGAATGAATGAATGAATCTCAGTTTAAACCATTCCACTATCTTCCTCACCAGTCATCCAAGACTTCCCTCTTCTCTCATTCTCCCCTGCAAACTTGATATGCATACAGTCACTTCCCTACTTACTAACAGGTTCAGTTCCGAGCGGTCGCTCCTAAGTCCAACATATGTGCATGTGCAGTATGTATACGTGAACACAGGTAAAATACATACTGTACACTAGTAAACAAAACATGTGTTATAAATTAAATAAAGTTTATAATGTTTATAATAAAACACACACAACCCGCACATATAAAAAAGAAGAGGAGCTTACGACGACGTTTCGGTCCGACTTGGACCATTTACAAAGTTACACTAACACACGGGACAGGAAGAAGGGGTATTTATAGGCAGGCAGACAGGGGAGGGCACAAGAAAGTGGTGGAGGGGTAATAATGGAGGTAGTAGTAGTAGTCAGTCATATTCTAGGAAAGGAGCACTGCAATGAAGCTGGTGGCCCGCATAGGGTAAGGACAACAACACAGAGGGGAAAAAATGAAAATAAAATAAAAAGGACAAATACAAGGCAAAAGAAAAGAAAGAAAACAGAGGAGAAAGGAGAAAGAGAAGGGGGAAGAGATAGAAGGGGAAGGAATCAGGTTAAGTCACGGGTGTTCTGAAGTTTGGAGCATTTAACAATGTAATGGGAGAGGAAAGCATCTACAGAGACAAAGCCAGGGCTAAGATTCATACAGGGAAAGTTGTGTATAAGGGAGGATTCAACCAGACGGCGACTGTGAAAGTTGGATGTAGGGTAGACAGTTTTAGCAGAAGACCAATCAATAGGATGACTGTGATCTCTGACATGACAGAAAAGAGCATTATTAGTGTCGGCAAGCCTAACACTATTTTTGTGCTCCCTAAGTCTGTCAGAAAGAGATCGACCAGTTTCTCCAAAGTACTGAAGAGGACAGGAGGAGCAAGAAATAGAGTAGACACCAGGAGAATCTATAGAGGGAGAGGAGGTATGAACTAGATTAGTGCGAAGATTGTTAGTCTAGCGATAGGTAAGTTTGATGTCTAAGGAACAGAGAAAGTTGATGAGATGAGAGAGCCCATGAGTTTGCTAACTCATGCATGAGCATGTTAGATAGGAGCGAGTGGAGGCAAATGGTTTATTGGACTTGACCGTCTGTTGGAGTGTGAATAAAATAACATTTGTGAAGGGATTCAGGGAAACCAGTTGGCCAGACTTGAGTCCTGGAGGTGGGAAGTACAGTACCTGTGCTCTGAAGGATGGGTGTTAATATGTTATAGTTTTTTAACTGTAGTGTAGGCACACCTCTGGCAAAGCAGTGATGGAGTGAATGACAATAAAATTGTTTCTTCTTTTTTGGGTCACCCTGCTTTGTTGGGAAATGGCCAATGTGTTAGTGAAAAAAGAAATTTACAAACTTCGTAACTCTAGACATTGTTGTTTTAGAGCAGAAAGATCTTGCCTATTGTAGTTAGTAGATCACTAGAACAAATTCACAGAGGCATTGAATGAAATTATAAATGCATTTATGTGCACAGATTTTGCAAAGGCATTTTGTAAATGAGACTGTGGAATGATAACTTATGAAAAGCGGGCAGTAGGTATAACGAAAAAGTTAGGGAAATTGATTTAGAAATTTCTAGCCTAAAATCACAAAGAATGGCAGTAAACCAAAGTTCAGTCTTGGTAATATAAAAAATTAATGCTGAAAGACTGTCCTGGCACCTTTACTGTTTCTTATCATAGCAGACATGGACTAAAACACAACTTTGTATCGTCTTTTGCAGGGAATACTAACATTTAGGGAACAAAATAAGGCAAATACATAAAAGGACAGGAAAATAACAGGTTAGATAATGAGAACCTTCAAAACAATGATATGCACTTTAAATCACTTGCACTTTTAAGTCCAGAATACAAGGTACTATTGAAAAGTTTCCGGTCTGTCGGAAAAAATATGTAGGCTTACGTAATTACCTACATGAAGTTGTCTCCCTTGAAGGACTCTCCTTGGGAGGCTATGCACTGATCCCAGCACCTCTACCACTTCTCGAAGCATTTCTGAAACTCTTCTAAAAGTGTCTGGTAGGCAGTGGCAGCTCGTCCATAGGAGCTCCAGTCTTCCCCAGATGCTCACTACCAGACATATGACTTCATCAACCTTATGCTAAAATAATTTGCAACTGACAAATATATTACAGGAAAAATCTGTTGTATGTTGTTTTCAATGTATTTATAAGTGAATTTTTTTTTTTTTTTGTTGAAACAAGATAAATTATTAAAAATAGAAGTTTGATGCTGTATGATAGTACAGGGGTCCCCCGAGTAACGAACACCCCAGAAATCGTACAGTTATGTAAGTATAATATTGTAAGTGCTTGTGGAAGTGTATTTTTGGGGGCCTGAAATAGACTAACCTACGTGACATTATTTCTTAAGGGAGTAAATTCGTTCGGTAATGGCACTTGGGCAGGCTTCTGGAATGAAGTTTTTACGTTACTCGGGGTCCACTGTATAGGTATTACTGGCACTATGAGCCGCCACTGCTGGTAGAGCCTGCAGTTATACAAGTACCATCCTACTTACGACCGAGCTTAGTTTCGACCAACCAGTTGTTAGTCAAAATGGACGCAAGTCGAACCTTATGCTTTTAGTAATGTACAGTGGACCCTCGGTTAACGAACACCCCGGAAATCGTGCAATTATGTAAGTATAATATTGTAAGTGCTTGTGTAAGTGTATTTTTGGGGGTCTGAAATAGACTAACCTAAATGACATTTTTTCTTAAGGAAGTAAATTCGTTCGGTAATGGCACTTGAGCAGACTTCTGGGATGAAGTTTTTCGTTAACCGAGGGTCCACTGTATTTTATACTGTAAGGTTTAGGAGAAACACTGTGTACAACACAAACAGTTGTTTATTTGCATACAAAACATTCGTATGCATGAAAACATACGAAAACATTCATATGCATGAACAGAAAAGTACAAAATAACTTAAACTAAGCTGTAAACAGTACAGTCGTAAGTACGAGTGGTCGTATGTCGAGCAGGTTGTAAGTTGGTTGGTACTTGTACTTGAATCTCCACATCGTTAAATTGCTGCCCCTTGAGTGCAATTTTTATTTTTATGAAGATAAAGAAGTAATAGGGGGCTAGATCTGTGGAGTAGGGAGGGTGTGGGATGACAGCCATGTTGTTTTTTGGCTAGAAAACACTGGGTAGACAGTGCCTCATGAGCAGGGGCATTGCCATAGTGATTGAACTAATCAGTGGATGCCCACAACGCCGGACGTTTCCTTCTCACGTCTTCCCTGAAACCTCTCAGAATCTTGTTATAAAAATTTTAGTCAACTGTCCTGCTGCAACAAATTTCTGATGAATGATTCCCTCTTTGTCAATAAAAAAAAAAAAAGTATGCTTTTGACATCCCGGTCCTTATTTAGCCTGGGTGAGTTGGCGGTTTTTCTGTTGTGAAGACGGTTGCTTAGTTTCTTGGCTGTAGCCGTAGATCCAAGTTTCTTTGCCGATAATGTCCTTAGAGTATCTGGGTCATCCTCAACTTTTTTTTTTTGAGGTCCTGGCAAACATCCAAGTGGTGATCTTTATCCACTCGCCTCGTGTTCATATTTTCAGTCAAAATGCTTTGACACTACCCATGAAAATTCCCATAGCACTTGCCATGTCCTGGATACTCTGACGATGATCTTCATGAATATTCTTCCTCAGTTTTTTAATGTTGGTGTTTGTTTTTGACGGATGACCAGAGCGTTCATTCTCAACTGATGTTTGTCCTGCTTTGAATTGAGAAAAACCATTCAGTATGCTGTGTCCAACCCTTTTCTTTATTGCCAAATGCTTGCTGAAGCATTTTGTAAGTTTCACTAGCTATTTTACCAAGCTTGAAGGACAATTTCATACCTGGTCATGGACCGGGCTGCGGGGCAATGACCCCGGAACACCCTCCAGGTATACACACTGTTCTTTCAAAGATTTTATTGTTACTCAAAAAATCTCAACAATGCACAGACATTACAAAAAATGCCTGTGTAACCTCAGCATTATGACCAACTGCACTGAAACTCACCACACTTCTTTACACTACTGTGCAGCATGATCTATGCCACAATCATGTTTCACCCAGGAAGTGCATGAAAATTTGAGTCAGGAACTTTTGATAGCACCTTGTAATGTTATGTGCTCACAGTGCCTTTCAAGGCAAGAGATGTTTCAGAGCTGGAAAATGGAAAGAGATTGTTTACTACCTGCATAGTTAGGAATAGGGGAGGCGTTGTATTGATAATTGTGGCTAAGCCCAGCCTATCCATGTCTGCTAGGCCTGGTCGAGTCTGAGGGAGAAGCCTCTTGCTGATGGCATGTGCGTAGTTCAAAGGGGGGTCATGTGACTAGCCTTGGTCATGGAGCCTTTGATATACCTTTGATGAGTTTTGAGAGTCTCTCGACTCTCGGAGCCCGGCCATGGGCCAGGCTGCCTATAAAATGGAGCTATAACGATATACGTATACTCTACAAGTATTACACTGTTGACATCTAAGCTACTATACTTGAAATGCCCCTCAGAGAGATGTGGGTATCTTGATGCTGATGAAGAGCTCTTAATCCAGGAAATTGGAGCTACCTTCCCTTCTTCAGATCAGAGCTGATAGCTTCCCGTTCCCCAAGCACTGTATGACTATGGAGGTGGGAAGGAGTGGTGAGGATTTTCCAGTTCAGATGGTTATTTGAATTGTGATATCTGCACACTTCTGGCAGGACAGCTATTTGAATGAGTGATGAGAGGTTACTTTAGGCAGGAGTAAGCCAGTGTGTTAAAAAATTAAAATGTTGTCTCAGGAAGAGAGGAGAATGATACCTGATATGTACGGGAGGGCCCTGCTTATACAGCAGGTTAGGTTCCGGGCTACTGCTATAAAGCGAAAGTCTGTAAAGTGAAACATAGCCCTTTTTTCATTAGGAAATGCATATAAAAGCCTGATAACATGTTTATACTATTATATATTAAGTGAGCAATAGAGCTAGGCCTAAAAACTGCATAAACAATACACACATTACTTAACCATGGTACGAGTGGGGATTGAACTCACGGCTAGTGAGTTGTAAAACTCCAGATTGGCATGTTAACCACTGGGCCAGCTCACTACAATAAGATTCATTCAATTAGGTGGTTTGTTTGCAATTGTGTCATTACGATTTTGTGAGTCACACATTACTTAAAAATATTTTCATCTTTAGCTTATAGTGAGTGGTGAATATATTTCTTGTAGTAAGTCAGAATAAATGAAAAATGGGTATAATTGAAAACCACTGCATTAGTGAAATGCCGTAAAGTGAAGCGCTGTAAAACGCAGCCTTCCTGTAGTGTACATAGTAAATACTCTAGAAGTCGGGACCCCTCTATGAACACTATAACTTGCTGGAATGAGAGATAAAGAAGAGTTTAGAATAAAGCACATGGCAGGGCACACATGCACAGGGCATGTTGAGTATAATGGTATTTGAATTACTTAGATACTACACAAGTATCACTATTGGCATTTAGTGTATATTTAACATACATGTGTTTTACCACTGCCATAACTACATAGACCTTATAGGGTGATGTTTGAACTTGAAAATGAAAATGTTTATTTCCTTGCAAAGCTTACACTGTGTGGTTTACATATACATGTAAAATAATTACAAAAAGGCCACTAGCATGCCTAGGCACTTCGGGCAGACTAATCCTAATTCTTACTCTGTATGGACACAGGTTATGGAGCAGTACATTTTAAAATACATTATTGCATACTGATATAAAAGTTAGGTAATTGAAGTGATTAACATTAATTAGATTGATAATAGTGAGGTAGTACAAAACATATAAACAATATTACAATTAGTTAAAATAGTAATGGGAATGGTTTTATCTCAGCATGATACACTGTTTCTATAAAAGCTCCTATATTGGCAGAGTATTTCAGGCAAACTTAGAACTAACTTAAGATTTATTAAGCAATAACTATACAGTGGTACCTCGAGTTACGATGGTCCCCAAAATCGCCCTTTTATGTAAGTTTATTTTTTTAAATGCTTTTGTAGGTATATTTTTGTAGGTATATTAGGATTTGGGTGAGTGTAAGTGTAAATTAGGGGGAATTACAGATAACGAGAGTAAGTCTATTTTGTTTTGGATGTGCTCATGATATAAAAAAGAGAATTAGGTGGTTTTCATTTAGTTAGCTGATGATGGGGTGTGTTAGTGAGATAAGGTGTTTTTTAACGGTAGTTTTGAAAATGGTGGTTAAGTCTGCAGTTCTAAAGTTTTCGGATACGGAGTTTCAGATTTTAGGCCCTTTTATGTACATCAAATTTTTGTAGAGGTTTAGCCAGACACGAGGAATGTCATAGAGATTATTGTGTCTGGTATTGTGTCTATGGGTCCTGTTGCAACTATCAAGAAAGTGTTTTAGTTCAGGGTTAATATTAGAATTTAGGGTTCTGTAAATGTAGGTTGCACAGTAGTAGGTGTGAATGTTCTGTACAGTGAATAAGTTTAGGTCTTAGAAGAGTGGGGGGGGGGGTGTCTAGCATTGGATTGCGTGATAATTCTTACTGCAGTTTTTTGTTGGGTTATAATTGCCTTTAGGTGGGTTGCTGCTGTTGATCCCCAGGCACAAATAGCATAGGTGAGGTAGGGTTAGATGAGTAAATAGTATAGTGTGAATAGGGCTGATTGTGGTACATAGTAACATATCTTTGAGAGGATCCCAACTGTTTTGGATACTTTTTTTGTTATGTGTTGGATATGGGTGTTGAATTTCAGGTTGCTGTCAAGGTGCAGTCCCAGGAATTTTCCCTCATTATGTTTAGTTGTCAATCATAATGTTCAGCTGGGTAACACCTGTTCTGTTCCCAAACATAATGTAGAAGGTTTGTCAGTATTAAGTGTAAGTTTATTGGCAGTCATCCAGGTCAATATTTTTACAAGCTCTTCATTAACAATAGTGTTGAGTGAGGCAAGATTAGGGTGGGAGATGACATAAGACGTATAGTCAGCATAGAGAATAGGTTTAAGTTGTTGTGATACATTAGGAAGATCATTGATGTATAAGAAAATAGTTGCTTTTTATGTGATGGAAAATATGGTATGTACTTTAGGAGTGTAGAATTAAGACATGTAGATAGGAGTGAGAGGAGGCAAGTGGTTTTTGTAACTTGAAGTGCTGTTGGAGTGTGGGCAAAGTAACATTTATGAAGGGATTCAGGGGAATTGGTTAGTTGGACTTGAGTCTTTGAAGGATGGGTTGAGATATGTTGCAGTTTTTGAATTGTAGTTTCAGCACGCATCTGGCAAGACAGTGATGGACTGAGTGATGATGAAAGTGTTTCAAAAAAATATATGAAGATTAAAGGGCTGGAAGTGACCTCAGTGATAGAGAACTAGAAGAGATATGATATATACACAAGATCACAAAATCATTTAAGGTAATAGATAAGGAAAATGTCTTGGCACCTTCAAGGAGGAGAGCAAGAGGTAACATTTTCAAATGAAAAAGCACTGTAGAAAGAATGCTATAAAAAATTCACAAAGTACATACCTGGGCTGGGAACCAAGAGAAGTGGTGTGTACTGTTACGAAGCCTGGTCATGGACCAGGCCGTGGGGGTGCTGACCCCCTAAACACCCTCCAGGTATACTTACTGTACTGAAACTGTGCAGTAAACCCTCAATATAAAAAAACTACATTATTGTTAGGGGAGGGGATTGTTCTAGTGTGTGTTATAGTAGAATAATGTTGTATTGCAGGAAAAACACCAAAGTACTCTGTACCTAATGTAATATTGTATGCAGTGGTGGAGCTATTATGAATCTAATGAAGCTGAAGCTTGAGGGCCCCTAATCCCGGAGGGGCCCCAGAAGTGACTTTAGTCCACATTGCTTAAAAATTTTGGGTCTACTGTATGAGAAGGGGTTGTGAAAGGCCCCAACAGTCCAAGCTTCAGGGCCCCCAAAAAATGTAGGTCTGCCACTGATTGTATGCACAGTTACAGACATACTGCAATAAACTTTGAAAGTAAAAGAGTTAAAAGTATAAATTACCCAGTGAAACTTGGTACTTTGAGTCTGAAATAATGGATTTTTAGTCAAAATATTTTAATTTTAATGGAAATCAGGAAATAGTCCGAAAAATCATAAATTATCAACAGTTACAAAAGTCTGTTACATCGGGGTTTTGCTTTAGTTGACATAAGAACATAAGAACATAAGAAAGGAGGAACACTGCAGCAGGCCTGTTGGCCCATACTAGGCAGGTCCTTCACAATCCGTCCCACTAACAGAACATTTGCTCAACCCAATTTTCAATGCTACCCAAGAAATAAGCTTTGACAATTCTACCCACTCATGCGCGAGTCCCACTCAAATCCAACCCCTCTCACTCATGAATTTATCCAACCTAAATTTGAAACTACCCAAGGTCCTAGCTTCAATAACCCTACTAGGCAGACTGTTCCACTCATCAACTACCCTATTTCCAAACCAATACTTTCCTATATCCTTTCTAAATCTAAACTTATCTAACTTGAATCCATTATTGCGGGTTCTCTCTTGGAGAGATATCCTCAAGACCTTATTTATATCCCCTTTGTTAATACCCATTTTCCACTTGTATACCTCGATCATGTCTCCCCTCATTCTACGTCTTACAAGTGAATGTAATTTTAGGGTGTTCAATCTTTCTTCGTAAGGAAGATTTCTAATGCTATGTATTAATTTAGTCATTCTACGCTGAATGTTTTCTAACGAATTTATGTCCATTCTGTAATATGGAGACCAGAACTGAGCTGCGTAATCTAGGTGAGGCCTTACTAATGATGTATAAAGCTGTAATATAACCTCTGGACTTCTGTTGCTAACACTTCTTGATATAAATCCCAGTAATCTATTTGCCTTATTACGTACGCTTAGGCATTGCTGTCTTGGTTTAAGGTTGCTGCTTACCATCACCCCCAAGTCCTTCTCGCAATCTGTATGGCTAAGTTCTACGTTATTTAACTTATAAGTGCTTGGGTTATGGACACTCCCGAGCTTCAGAACCTTGCATTTATCTACATTGAACTGCATCTGCCACTTTTCTGACCACGAATTAAGTTTGTCTAAATCTTCCTGAAGTTCTATGACATCTATGTTTGAATCAATTATCCTACCTATCTTCGTGTCGTCGGCGAATTTGCTCATATCACTAGTAATTCCCTCATCAAGGTCATTGATATATATTATAAATAACAATGGGCCTAAGACTGATCCCTGTGGAACACCACTTGTTACAAGTCCCCATTCGGATTTAACCCCATTTATGCACACTCTCTGCTTCCTATTGGTGAGCCATGACTCGATCCATGACAGCACTTTTCCCCAATGCCATGAGCTGCCACTTTCTTTAACAGTCTCTGGTGCGGTACTCTATCAAAAGCCTTACTAAAGTCTAAATAAACAATATCGAATTCTTTATCGTGATCAACAGCCTCAAAAGCTTTACTGAAGAAGGTTAATAAATTAGATAGGCAGGAACGGCCCTCGTGAATCCATGCTGGGTATCATTAATCAAATTATGGTTATCTAGATGGCTTCTAATAATATCAGCTATAATTGACTCTAGTAATATGCCTACAATTGAGGTCAGGCTTATTGGGCGGTAGTTTGACGGTAGTGACTTGTCCCCTGCTTTAAAAATAGGAATTACATTAGCCATCTTCCACATATCAGACACTACACCTGTTTGAAGAGATAAATTAAAAATGTTAGATATTGGTTCACAGAGTTCCATTTTGCATTCCTTAAGAAACCTTGAAAAAAGCTCATCAGGACCCGGCGATTTATTTTGTTTCAGTCGGTCCAGCTGTTTCATAATCATTTCGCTAGTGACTGTGATATTACATAATTTATCTTCTTCTGGGCCTCTGTAAAAATTTATTACTGGGATATTATTAATGTCTTCCTGTGTGAAAACCGAGAGAAAATAATTATTAAAAATAGAGCACATATCATTCTCCTTGTCAGTAAGATGCCCAAAGTTATTTTTAAGGGGACCTATCTTATCCCTAACTTTTGTTCTATAAACCTGGAAAAACTTTTGGGTTAGTTTTTGAATCCCTAGCAACTTTAATTTCATAGTCCCGTTTAGATTTTCTTATTCCCTTTTAACGTCCCTCTTAATGTCAGTATACTGATTTATAAGATGACCCTCACCTCTTTTTATGCGCCTATAAATTCCTTTCTTCTGCCCTAAAAGATATTTGAGCCTATTATTCATCCATTTTGGGTCATTTCTACTTGATCTAATTTCTTTATACGGATAAATGTTCTTTGGGCAGCCTGTATAGTGTTAAGAAAACTGTCATATTGATACCTCTCTTCTTCACCCCAGTCCACAGTTGATAAGTGTTCTCTAAGTCCATTATAATCTGCTAGCGAAAATCTGGGATCATTACTGAATTATCCCTACTATCATACATCCATTCAATGCTAAAGGTAATTGACTTGTGGTCGCTTGAGCTGAGTTCCTCTGTAATTTCTAAATTATTAACAAGGGTTTCTTGCTTGCCAGAACCAAGTCAAGTAGGTTATTTCCCTTGTAGGTTCTGTTACAAACTGCTTCAAAAAGCAATCCTGAACTACTTCTAAAAAGTCGTTAGATTCTAAATTCCCTGTCATGAAATTCCAATCAATCTGACTAAAGTTAAAGTCCCCTAGAATTACTACGTTATCGTGTCTTGTGGCCTTAACAATTTCCTCCCAAAGTAGTCTCCCTTGTTCCCTATCTAAGTTTGGAGGACGGTAAATCACGCCTAAAATCAATTTTTCACACCCCTCTGAAAATTCTATCCAGACAGACTCTGTATGTGTTAATTCAGACTTTATACCCGTTTTTATGCAACAATTTAAATGATCACGGACATAGAGTGCCAACCCACCCCCTTTCCCGATACTTCTGTCTACTTGGAACAATTTAAAACCCTGAATGTGACATTCGGCAGGCAAGTCCCGATTTTTCATATTAAACCATGTCTCAGTTATTGCAAAAACATCAATATTACCCGTACTTGCAACTAATCTCAACTCGTCCATCTTATTCCTAGCACTACGACTATTGGTGTAATATATATTTAGAGACCCTCCTTTCTCTTTACCCTTCCTGCTCATCTCTGTTTTTCCACTATACCTATTACTGTCCTTGTCATCTAGTGTCACTAGCTCTCCACTATCCACCTTATTCTGCCTATTACTAGTTCTCCTACAACTTATAATATTACTACACTACATAACAGTTCTAACTATAGAAGATGGAACACAATCAAAATCAAAATGATTTTTTTATTTCTTTGCATAGTATACGAAAGAGGGTCACCACATAGAACGAAAGGAACACGTTAAGGACTTGGGAATAATTATGTCTGCTGATCTGTCTTTTAAAGACCATAACAAGACAAAGATCACAACAGCCAGGAAGATGACGGGGTGGGTATTGAGAACTTTCAAAACAAGGGAAATAATGCCGATGGTGACACTCTTCAAATCGCTAGTGCTCCCTCACTTAGAATACTGCTCTGTGCTGATGGCCCCGTTCAGGGCAGGAGAAATATCAGAGCTGGAACAAATTCAGAGATCGTTTACGGCTCACATTGAGCCATTGAAACATCTAAATTATTGGGAACGCCTTCAAGTCTTGAACATGTACTCATTGGAGCGGAGGAGAGAGAGATACATGATAATATATACAGTGGTACCTCGACTTACGATGGTCCCCAAACTCACCCTTTTATGTAAGTTTATTTTTTTAAATGCTTTTGTAAGTGTAATTTTGGGGGTCTAAAAGGTCTAGTCTATTTTACAACATTTCTTAAGGAGATAAATTCGTTTGGTAATGGCACTTGAACAGCATTCTGGAATGAAAAAATATCGTAAGTCGAGGTACCACTGTACTTGGAAAGTACTTGAGGGCCTGGTCCCAAATCTGCACACTGCCATAACAACATACTGGAGTGAGAGATATGGGAGAAAGTGTAAAATAAACCCAGTGAGGAGCAGGGGTGCGGTGGGGACAATACGGGAGCACTGTATTAACATACGGGGTCCCAGACTATTCAACATCTTACCAGAAGATATCCGAAACATCGCTGGAACTAGTGTAGAAGCCTTCAAGAGGAAACTGGACAAGTATCTTCATCGGGTGCCAGATCAACCAGGCTGTGATGGATATGTGGGGCAGCGGGCCTCCAGCAGCAACAGCCTGGTTGACCAGGCAAGCACCAGACGAGCCTGGCCCATTGCCGGGCTCAGAGAGTAGATACTCTGGAAACTCTTCAAAGGTATATCAAAGGTACGATGTGTGATTCACATGTAATACAATATTGTTAAGTGCAAAGAAAGCTACTACTAGCATGCCTGAGCATTTCAGGCAGACTAATCTGTTTCTCCCCAGTAACTACAATAATACTGTAGGTACAGTATTCACAAACACGTCACACAATCACAACCCACTACAGATATGTTACATATAAACACACCATAAACACACACATCAAACACCCCTCTACTCATTGATTTGGTGTGTTTGTTTAATTTTATAAACTTTAATCACAAGAATATGTATATTGAATTATCAAAATTTGAGGGATTGTTCAGAAAATGTTTGGTACCTGCTGATTTAAAATGTATTCTGCTTACTCTCGATAAATGAGTCTAAAAACTTGTAACTTATGTCAGAATTCCTTAATCTTATTTTACACAGACTAAAATCATCCAGTGGTATTACAGATTTATTTTAAGTCAGCATTTACTGTTTTGCTTTCTTGGGTCTTTTAAGACCTCACATCATGTAAGGTATGTAAGAATTAATTTCTTGGCAATTTAAGGTAGTCCCCTAGTTGCAAAAGTCATCAATCTGTTGACGAGTATTGCAACCTTGCAAAGTGTTGGGGATGGGACGAGTACTAATGTGTAGAGTGTGAACTCTGATGATGCCTGCATTATATGACATAAGAGAAAGTTTTATCTGGTGCAGCTGCATCAAATAAGATCCATCATGAAAATGACACTTAGGAGGAACTTTTGTGAACTTGAAGTTAGCTATATTACATGAACAAGAACGTACCAGTTGTACGGTAATTTTTTTTTTTTTGTATTTATGCTATATGAACAAAAGTGTACCAGTAATGGTATATGAAATTGCTGGATTCTTGTGATTTATTCTGTGTGGAACATCTCTTCCTGTGGTTACAACGTCTGCACTGAAGCTTCACAGTCTGTACACTTGCCAATACAGTATTTAATGAGTGAAACACAAGCTATGTGATGTATAGTTTCTGAACTGAGTCAGACATAAGCTATGTGATGTATAGTTTCTGAACTGAGTCAGACTCAAGCTATGTGATGTACAGTTTCTGAACTGGTTGGAGAAACATAGCCACAATAAAGATACCCAGGTGTTATACTTGTATCTTATTCATATACATGTTGGTCTTGTTTACCAGTAATATACACAAATAACCCACACATAGGAGAGAAAACTTATGACTGTGTTTCGGTCCGACCTGGAATATTAACTGTAGTTTATAATAAGCTTTATTTTTTCAAGTACATGTACAAGGTATATAGGTCTTAGCTGACATTAGTGACATACTATATAGACTATAAAGTCCCTTGTTATGCAGATCATTTCAGGTCAATTTTGTCCCAGGATGTGACCCACACTAGTCCACAAACACCCAGGTATCTATTTTACTGCTAGGTGAACATGGACAGCAGATGTCTTAAGGAAACATGTCCTAATGTTTCCACTAGTACCGGGGATCGACCCCCAGACCTCAGAGTGTAAGCTGAGTGCGCTAGTTGTCCTGGTCGGACTGAAACGTCATCATAAGTTTCTTTGTCCTGTGTGTGTGTTATCTGTGCATTGTTCCAGTCATGGTATTGTGCCTTCTTGTTTTTTACCAGTAATATTATAAGTGAGCAGTATGATTTTTTACGCATAGCATAAATGACCGCAGTTGTAGCACATATCGGCTGCACGCACCCAGTGGGCCGCAGGTTGTGTGGCCCACTGTCTGTGTTTGGTCCATAACGTTTATTTGTTCCATATTCACAACTATGTGAATGAAATTAATGACTTGAAATTGATAACATGAAATGTATGGAAATGACAATTACAACAATAAAATATCATAATTTAAAAGAAACTAACAAAATTTATTTCTTTGTGTAATATGCAAAATGTAGTTCACATGTGGTAGAATATTGTTAAGCACAAAGAAAGCCACTAACATGCAGGTACATTTCTGGCAGACTAATCTCCAAAAAATGCATTACCCTGTGGCATTTTTTTGGGGGGGAGGGAGGTAAATCTATTGTAAATCAAACTTCATGTTTCAATATTTCAAGCGGTACTTTTATTTATTTAAATAGATATCCATAAATATTATTTTCCATAGCCTCCCCAGCCTTCAAGAGCTCTTATAAAGCTCCTCTATATATTGCAATTTATTTTGTTGCAAATGCAGTTGAAAACGGAACATCCAAAATTGAGTACCATGCACTGTGAGGGTCTTTTTATTGACTATTAAATTTTGGATGAACTTTTATGTCTGATTTACAAAAAAATGGATATACGTACGTAAAGAGAGCTGCGTGTACGATATGAGGGCGATATACCAACAGGATGGAGTGGGGGACCCATATGGAGAGCTTTTGTTCTGACTGTTTTGCTCTGTGTAGAGCTTTATCAGATGTTTTGCTCTGTGTAGAACTTTATCAGATGTTTTGCTCTGTGTAGAGCTTTACAATTCATATTTTGCTCTGCAGAGCTTTATCAACTCATGTTTTGCTCTGTGGAACTTTATCTATTCATTTTTTGCTCTGTGTGTAGCTTTTTCAGGTCATTTTTGCTCTTTTAGGCTTTATCAGATCATGCACTGTGTGAGGAGCTTTATTAAGTCATGTTTTATCAAGTCATGTTTCAAGAGAAGTATCAAATCATGTTTTTCTCTCTCTAGAACTTTATCATGTTTCACTGTGTGGACCTTTAACAAATCATGTTTGACTGTGAAGCATTATCAAATCATGTTTTGACTCTCTGTGGAGCTTTATCAAGTCATGTTTCACTCTGTGTAGAGCTTTATCATGTCTTGGTAAAGAGAGACAACTGCAGTTACATACGTATATGGAATTTTTTATTGATGACATTTTACTCTCATGGGGAGTTTTTATCAACTCTGTGACTTCATAAAGTTTGCTGCCTGGGCAAAAACATTGTCAGTAGTGTTTGTGTACTCACCTATTTGTGGTTGCAGGGATTTAGACATAGCTCCTGGCCCCACCTCTTCACTGATTGCTACTAGGTCCTCTCTCTCCCTGCTCCATGAGTTTTATCATACCTCATCTTAAAGCTATGTATGGTTCCTGCCTCCACTACCTCACTTTCCAGACTATTCCACTTCCTGACAACTCTGTGACTGAAGAAATGCTTCCTAGCATCCCTATGACTCATCTTAGTCTTCAACTTCCAATTATGACCCCTTGTTTCTGAGTCCCATCTCTGGAACATCCTGTCTCTGTCCACCTTATCTATTCCTCACAATATTTTGCATGTTGTTATCATGTCTTCCCTAACCTTCCTGTCCTCCAGTGTCGTCAGGCCGATTTCCCTTAACCTTTCTTCGTAGGACAATCCCCTTAGCTCTGGAACTAGCCTTGTTGCAAACCTTTGCACTTTCTCTAATTTCTTAATGTGCTTGTCCAGGTGTGGGTTCCAAACTGGTGCTGCATACTCCAGTATAACTGTGTGTGTGTGTGTGTGTGTGTGTGTGTGTGTGTGTGTGTGTGTGTGTGTGTGTGTGTGTGTGTGTGTGTGTGTGTGTGTGTGTGTGTGTGTGTGTGTGTGTGTGTGTGTGTGTGTGTGTGTGTGTGTGTGTGTGTGTGTGTGTGTGTGTGTGTGTGTGTGTGTGTGTGTGTGTGTGTGTGTGTGTGTGTGTGAGAGAGAGAGAGAGTGTGTGTACTCACCTAATTGTGGTTGCAGGGGTCGAGACTCAGCTCCTGGCCCCCTTCGCTGTCTGCTACTGGGTCTCTGCTCTCCCTGCTCCATGAGCTTTATCATACCTTGTCTTAAAACTATGTATGGTTCCTGCCTCCACTATATCATTCTCTAGTCCATTCCACTTCCTGACTACTCTGTGGCTGAAGAAATGTTTCCTGACATCCCTTTGACTCATCTGAGTCTTCAGCTTCCAGTTGTGTTCCCTCTCTGAAACAACCTGTCACTATCTACCTTGTCAATTCCCCGCAGTATTTTGTATGTCGTTATCATGTCTCCTCTGACCCTTCTTTCCTCCAGTGTTGTTAGTCCTATTTCCCTCAGCCTTTCTTCATAAGACAGACCCCTGAGTTGTGGAACTAACCTTGTCGCAAACCTTTGCACTTTCTCTAGTTTCTTGACGTGCTTGACCAGGTGTGGGTTCCAGACTGGTGCTGCATACTCTAGTATGGGCCTGACGTATACGGTATACAGTGTCTTGAACGATTCCTTGTTAAGGTAACGGAACGCTAATCTTAAGTTTGCCAGTCGCCCATATGCTGCCGCGGTTATCTGGTTGATGTGTGCTTCCGGAGACGTGCTTGGTGTTATACTCACCCCAAGGTCTTTCTCCTTTGTTGAGGTTTGTAGCCTTTGTCCACCTAGCCTGTACTCTGTCAGCGGTCTTCTTTGCCCTTCTCCGATCTTCATGACTTTGCATTTGGTGGGGTTAAATTCGAAGCCAGTTGCTAGACCAGATGTCAAGCTTGTCCAGGTCACTTTGAAGTCCTGCTTGGTCTTCATCCGATGTGATTCTCCTCATTAATTTCACATCATCTGCGAAAAGAGACACTTCTGAGTCTATCCCATCCGTCATGTCATTCACATATAGCAAGAATAGCACTGGTCCTAGGACTGACCCTGCGGTACACCGCTCGTCACAGGCGCCCACTGTGATACCTCATCACGCACCATGACCCGTTGTTGCCTCCTGTGAGGTATTCCTGATCCATTCCAGTGCCCTTCCTGTTATACACGCTTGGTCTTCCATCTTTTTACTAATCTCAGGGAGGAACTGTGTCAAAGGCCTTCCTGCAGTCCAAGAAAATGCAGTCAACCCACCCTTCTCTCTCTTGCCTTACCTCTGTTACTTTATCATAGAACTCCAGGAGGTTTGTTACACAGGATTTGCCTTCCTGAAACCGTGCTGTCTGGCGTTGATTAACCTGTTCTGCTCCAGATGCTCCACCATTCTTTTTCTGATGATTTTCTCCAAGACTTTGCACACTATACATGTAAGTGACACCGGTCTGTAGTTTAGTGCCTCTTTTCTGTCTCCTTTTTTAAAGATGGGGACTACGTTGGCCTTTTCCATATCTCAGGTAGCTGCCCAGTTTCAAGGGATGTGTTGAAAATTTTGGTAAGTGGCACACTCAGAACCTCAGCTCCTTCCCGAAGGACCCATGGTGAGATATTGTCCGGACCCATTGCCTTTGAGGTATCAAGGTCACTGAGTAACTGCTTCACCTCCCCTCAGATGTGTGTATACCCTCCAGCACTCGATACATCCCTTGTTGGTGATGCACCCGTCCTGTCTACCCAACTGCCTCCCTTCCTCCACTGTGAATACTTCCCTAAACCTCGAGTTGAGCTCCTCACATACCTCTTGATCATTACTTGTGAGTTCCCCATCTTCCCTCCTCAGCCTTATCACCTGATCCTTTACTGTTGTCTTCCTTCTGATGTGGCTGTACATCAGTTCTGGTCAGACTTGACTTTCGATGCTATGTCGTTTCGTACTGTTTCTGGGCCTCCTCCGTACCTGTGCATACTCGTTTCTAGCTCTTGACTAATCTCCTTGTTTGCTTGGGTTCTTTGCCTTCTGTACCTTTTCCATTCTCTGGCACTCTGAGTCTTTGCCTCCCTACATCTTTGGGTAAACCAGGGGCTCTTTCTTGTCTTCCCATTTATTCTTTTTCCTTTGGGTATAAACCGTTCCTCTGCCTCCTTGCACTTTGTCGCTACGTATTCCATCATTTCATTTACTGACTGTCCTTCCATTTCCCTTTCCCACAGAATCTCCTGCAGGAAATTCCTCATACCTGTGTAGTCCCCTCTTTTATAGTCTGGTATGTCTCTTTCAGCACCATTTGTGTGTGTGTGTGTGAGTGTTAGAGAGAATGAGAATGAATGAATGAATGAATCTATCTATCTTGTGCCATCACCTGTTGCCTGGGCAAAAACATTGTCAGTAGTGTTTGTGTATCACTGTGTGTGAATCTTGTGCCATTACCTGTTTGGCTATATTAAGTCTTATGAAGACTTCATGAAGGCTGTGCTGCATCAGTAGTTATTCATTTACATATACAGTGGTCCCTCAACTAACGAACTTAATCCATTCCAGGAGCTAGTTCTTAACACGAAAAATTGTATTCAAACCTTATTTCCCATAAGAAATAATTTAAATACAATTAATCCGTTTCCACCCAAACAATTTCACCAAAAATTCATTTTTTTATAGAATAAATAATATAGTTTTACATACAGAAAACAATGAGAAATAAATATAAAGCACTAATTATAATGGACAAATGAACAGTTAAATAAGTTTTACCTTTATTGAAGACTTTTGTTGGTGTATGAGAGTTTGTTTGGAGAGAGGACAAAATAGTCTTTCAATACGACAATAATACCAACTCTACAGCTTATTTATCTAGCACAATTCGTCTAATATGACATAATAAACAATATTTACCCTTAAACTGTCCACACGTAGATCTACGTTCACTCGTGCACTGCTCCGAATATTTTGGAGAAAAAAAAATCATTATTTTTTTTTTAAAAATGAAGAGCGCATTTTTATAAACAGGATAGGATACAAAAAAAAATTTAGGGCCAGTACTTACTGAGATATAAGCCTGACAAGTTGGTGCTGGATGCTCACCTGACGGCAACAACAAGTCCTGCCGCTTGCAGAAGTAATGTCGATATACTTTTTTTTCTAGTTTTTATTTTAACTTATACAATTTTTATGTTCTGGTAATTACAATTTATAATAGTTCTTGTGATTTCATAGCCAATCTTTGTTCTAACACTAATATTAGGTACTGAAATAGTACTCAAATAGTCACAATGACACCAACAGGTGAACAATTTCACCTGCCTTGGTCATTTACTATTGTCTATAAATATATACAAAGTATTTATAGGTCCCAGCAATGTTTTAGACATCCTGGAGTATATATGAAACTCCTTGAAGAATGGTGTTATGACAATTGTCAGATAACTACTGATAAGGCAGTGACATTGATGAATGAATGTGTGCAAGGAACCCTTGCTTTGTTTTCACTGTCTGTATCTGTCTATCTATCTATCTGTCTATCTGTGTCTGTCTGTCTATATATCTGTTTATCTATATATCTGTCTATCTATCTGTGTTTCTATCTATCTGTCTAGCTTGGCTTATCTGTCTTTGTTTGCCTGCCTATGTGTGCTTGGAGTATAATATGAAACTCCTTGACGAATGGTGTTATGACAAGTGTCAGATAACACTGACAGCCCAATGACATTGATGAATGAATGTGCTCAGGGAACCCTCGCTTTGTTTTCACTGTCTATCTATCTGTCCATCTATCTATCTGTGTCTGTCTAGCTCTGCTTATCTGTCTTTCTGTCTGCCTGTGTGTGCCTGGAGTATATGAAACTCCTTGAAGAATGGTGTTATGACAAGTGTCAGATAACACTGACAGCCTAATGACATTGATGAATGGGAGCAGGGAACCCTCTCCTTGTTTCCACTGTCTATCTGTCTGTCTGTCTAGCTCTGCTTATCTGTCTTTCCGTCTGCCTGTGTGTGTGTGTGTCTTTCTGTCTGCTTGTCTCAGTCTGAGTGCGTCTTGTAAGCCAACAGGTATTATACGCGATGCAGAAGTGACAATGCGTACTTGCCAGTCATGCGTATTATGTCTTATATCTACAAGCATTGTATAGGACTTTGCCTGGAATTTTTGGGTTATCCTAGGTAATTTACACTATGTATAATAACTCTACTTAT